>JAJHUR010136287.1:1646-28910 GCA_027495735.1 Lutjanus campechanus | reverse complement strand
ATTTAATGGACTGCATCTCCTCAAATCATGTTTAATAAAGCTTTACTGGGATATCAGGACAACTTAGTTACTAAATTAGTAACAGATTCTATATGCAGGATTATTATGGACAAAAAATGACATAAGCATAAGTAAATAAATTGATGAATAAATAAATGTAGAAGTGCATAAATGAATAAATGTATAAATAAATAAATAAATAAACAAACACAGAAATAGAATTTTTCATTACAATTTCATTAAAATGTGTTTGTTTTCGTTTATGTATGTCTTTAATTATTATGAATGAATGGAAAAATTAATAATTATTATTTGATCTTTTTTGTCCTTCAGAGATTACAGACTAAATAACTTGTAGATATAATGTAATGTTTGTAAACAAGGAACCGGTCTATATATTGTATGTTTTACTATACATGTCTGATTATTTAGTAACTAATTCCTCTTTATTCTTCCACTGCAGGGAAGAAGACACCAGCCCAGAAAGATGATTTTTTTCACCTCAGGAAGACAACTTGTTATACAGTTTTGGTTCAAATTCCATTCCAGGGTTTTTATTCATTTTAACTTTTAAAGGAGCAATATGCAGAACATAGATATTCTATTAAATAGGTTGAAATCCTATTTAATACACAACCTATGGTTGAAGTGAGTTGTCAAGTCATGGCATGGAATTTTGATGTATCACCATGAAACATAAAATTACTATAACTTTAGTATAACTCATCCAATTTGAAAGAAAGGCCTTAAGACCTTGGTTATGCTATTACATTTTACAATATGTAATTATACTACAGTCATTAATTTATAGTATTAAAATTAATACAGTCATGTATTTTACAATAGTTGAATTGGTGCTGATTACTGCTGTAATTATAATTACAATACTGTGATTATAACTGTAATAACAATTACAGCACCATGATTATTACCATAATAACAATACAGTCACAGTACTGTCTTACTGCGATTAGATTTACAGTAATCATACTGTGAAATATATTTATAGCAACATACCAGCTAATTGCTGCCAGTAAGATACTGTAAATTTCACAGCATTAATATTGCCTATTTACGTAATGGTTGACAAGATGTCAATTATCAGAAATTAATAGACATAAGACATAAGAAATGCAAGAAGCAATAAATTGTCTCTGATATTTTTTTTATTTTTATTTTTATTTTTTTGCAAAAGACATTCAAACACCTTGTTAAAATGGCTGACATATAGCTCTACACTTTGCCTCCATTTAGCATTCAAGGACTCATGAATTTGCAAATGGACCCACCCCTCCACACACCCCACTGCCCCATCTCTGCCCCTGTGTAGCTGGACTTGGCATCTCTGTTTTGCTGGATAATTACAGTAACTAACTACATCCAGCTTCTCCTGTGGGCTGAGCATTGCCACTAATGATTTGTAATAGTGCCACCCCCTTGATTAAGTGACTACAGCAATGCATCATGGTCTATAAGATCATCAAATGTCTGTAGCACCACTGTCCTGTGAGAACCAAAAAGTCTGAAAAGAGCCTTTTTTTAAGCTTAATGGATTCAAAACTGCAGTTGGATAAAATGGAACCCAAGGTAAAATAAGTACAGTATTGATATAAATGTGCTTAGTTAAAGTCCACCACTGATTACAACTCTGAACTAATTCAAGATGGAAATTAGTGGATTGACAGTGACTGATGGTTGACAAAAAATTGATTAACTGACTAATTACCAGGCATCAGACCCAAAGCTCAGTGTTATGTTTTAGTATTTTCTACATTTTATATATTCTAAAATGTGTTGCTTATGTTAATATCAATATTCACTCATCTAAAGATTCTACACAAAATGTTTTATTCAATAAATATTGTTTTTTGTACCTCAGTTTGTATGCCTATATAGATCTACTTATTCTTTGACTCACAGATGGAGCAAACTGTTTGAAAGGAGGACGGATTGTAGCGGAAGCACTGGGGTGTTGGGTGTGACTGTGTGGTTAATGGTTTATGTGGCGGTCAGGACTGGCTCTGCACCCCAAGCAGCTATAACATAGCTAACTGTTTTAGCATGGGAGCATGACTGCAAATTAAACAAGAGAAACTGATATATTAGGATATTTATAGTTATATATTTTATTGTAATAATATATAATAGTAATAATATTTATACAAAAACAATTTTTATTCAAAACAGAAGCACAGACATGAAAAAGCATGCACTCAGTATAAAAAATCAGCCTGACAGCAAAATCACAGTAAAAGATGCATACAAGTACAGGAGGGCAGGCTGTCAATTGCAAGATTGCAACAGGTGACAGCACACAGCAAGGGAAGTTCAATGCACATCAACAAAGGACAGGTGATACTAGTGCTGAAAATGAAAAGTACTGATTAACTATTTCTTTTAATGAGCTTCAAATGAATTAAATTAGCTCTTATTTTATATTAAATTCTATTTATATTTGTATTGTGTTTATGCATCCGTCAGGTGGCACATTATCTTTACTGATGCTGTTGAAAAAAAGCTTTAACTAATCTGTTTAGGACACATAAATGGCCGACACAATAAATGTTAGTTATCTGACTTTTTGAGTGAATATCATCTTTTCAGCCTTTGGATCACATATAGAAAAACAATGTCACAAAATACATCATAAATATCTTCTTTAGCCCCATGTGATGTCGTGGAAGAGTTGAGTGATGTCAGCCGGTCTGGCTGAATACAATAATGCCATCTAGTGGAGACTACTGATGATAACTTCAGCATACGGGAGCTGCACCAGTCCCACTGCCGATACAACCAACAAGTGGAAAACCATAACAAGAAAATTACGGACATTTTAGTACAGATTTTACATTTATATAACATAACACAGCAGGTAAATGAGGGACAATCTATACAGTGTTGATGTATATTTAATATGTGCAAGTCAACCTTTCTGTTTATCTTTGCACAGTAAAAAAAAAAAAAATACATTTTACAGTATTCAGTTGACAATGTCACAAGTTTTAATGGTTGTTTATTTTATGTATTTAAAAAAAAACTTCTATTAATTGTATTAACTGGATAAGGCTAAATTAATGTCTTTGGTTGATTGACAGGTAACTCAGCTTATCACACTCTGCAGTGTGAGTTGCCACCACAGACTGGTTGCCACACTGGTTTTGTCTGTTTTATTGTTCCATTTCAGGTCCACTTGAGCTGCACCCTCTTGTCCAAATGAAGCTACAGCTTTTCATTCAGAAATCTTAGTGCATCTATACTTGTCAGCAATAAAGCTGTTGTCAAAACAGTCTGTTTCACTCAGAACAAAACACTAGTTTATCACAGAATAGACAAAATCACTGATATATTATTGAATTTGTAGTTTTCCTTACCTGCACCCAAACATGATGAAAACTTCAGACAGACACATGGCTGTGATTTAAGCCAAGGAGCGGGTCGCTATAAAGCAACACTGCCACTAATGACTGAGGCACACATCAAAAATAGACCATTTATAATGATCTTTGGAAAACATGCTTTCATGTTGGAGGGTTTGCTAATAGAATATTACAGTAGTTACATCAAATGGCCACCAGGTAGTAGCAGGCATCCTACAAGTGTTGCAGCCTCACATGAGGAATTACCAGTTGTACACCAAATAGACACATTTGAAGTGGGTCGTGTATTTAATCAAGATCATCATGTCTGAGTTAAAGGCAAGTTCAGCATCCTAAATCATTAGTATTTTGAAGTCAAGTTTAAAGACCTTTTCATGAACTTCATTAAACCCTGAAGCATGTATGTTCAAAGGGTTGGAATCACCTGTTACATTGATGTTCGTGAATGTTCTCATTCGTCCAGGTCATTGTAATCTCAAGAAAGGATTAAATCGAAGGCAACTGGACTTTTATATGTCACAGAAGACGTTTCGCCTCTCATTCAAGAAGCTTCATAGGTTCATGTGTGTCAGACTTGTCAGAGCTAGTCTGACTAGCTCTGACTGTTAGATCAATGTTATTCTTCTTTCCTTCAGTAGGGGCTATTTTAAAGGGACAGGTCACCCCAAAATAAAAAGAAAATCTTATTTTGCCTGTTATGCTATTTATCCACCTCACTGTTTTAATGTGAGTTTTGGAAATATCAGCCATAGATATGTCTCCTTTCTCTCCAATATGATGGTAGACATACATTTGAAAAGCTCAACAGCAATGTCCCTTTCAAGAAAACACAACCTGTTGGCTAAAAAATCATCTACAGACCTTGCTGTGAGCAGTTTCCTGTTGGAACTACTTTCTTTCTGCAGTAGAATCTACTGAAACTATTTGCTTTCTACACTGTAAAAAATAATACCCTGGCTCAACTTAAAAAAATTAAGGTAACAATTTGCATGGATCTTTTTAAGTAGGCTAATTCCAACTCAGCTAGCTTAATTAAGTTTGTGCTATTAAGTTTTCAAATTACTTCATTTCAGTTATGCCAACTGATTTTTGGAAAGAGACACTGGTTTTGAATTTTTCGATTGTATTTTTTGGCGCTTTGAACACGACAATCCAATTGCCTTTGATCCCATTGTACCAGAGATAAGGCAGACATCTCTAAGGCTGATATTTCCCAAACTCTCCAATTCACACCAAAAAAATCTAGATGGATAAATAGGCCAGGGGAAAATAAGTATTTTTTATTTTGGGGTGACCTGTCCATTTAAGATAGATAAAAAACAGTAAGTAAAAGAAGAATCAAATGATTACAACTTCCATTTAGTCAGTGTCCTCACTGTTGCATACCCTTCGATTTTGAAGTAGTTTTCCAGCCCAGAAAAACATGCACGACCTGAGATCATTACAGAACCATAACGGTGGTTGCAACTGGGCTTCAAATATTTTGAGGTTTTTTTTGTTTTTTTTGTTTGTTTTTTTTTTTTTTGTTTTGTTTTGTTTTGTTTTTCTTTGGACCTTCTCCAGTCAGTAAAACCTGTTGCCATTTAAATCTCCACAGATTTTGATGCTAAGCTTCCAATTTCGTTGATTGATGACTGTTGATTGCTTATAGGATTATTGGTATTTAACAAATTACCAAGTTAAATATCAAAGAATAGCATAAACACAGAAAAGGATGATAAAAACAACATGGATAAATAGATTAGAAAGCAAAGATCACTTGGTGCCTGGCAGTTGGTTAAGAAGTGAGTGTGAGAAGTCAGCTGTCAATGGTCATATAAAACAGAGCAGTCAAAAAATAGAATTACTGCCTCACAGTTGTTTGTCTCAACCAGTCAAGTTATAGTTTACATCCATGTCTGTCCAGACTCAAATAATATATGTAGTGAAGATTTTGAAGGAATTTAACATGAAACTTACCATTAATTTGAAGGAATTTAATAAAGGTATTGAGTGTTTTGTTTTGTTTTTCAAAATGGAAATGATCACTATACATGTATGATTCCAGTGAATAATTTCCACTTTCGCTTAAACTATTTTTACAGAGGAGTGCAGAGAACTGATAGAGAGCTGAACATCATGATGTCACAGTGAAGTTGACCTTTGATCTTTTGAAAGTAAAATGTCATCACCTTATGATTTTATCCTATTAGGTAGTGGTGTGAAATTTTGTCATAATTAGTATATGAATTCTTGAGTTTATTGAGGTCACTGTGACCTTTGACCACCAAAATCTCATCAGTTCATCCTTGAGTCCAAGTGAACATTTGCGTCAGTTTTGAAGAAATTTCCCCAAGGTGTTCTTGAGATACTGCGTTCACAAGAATGTGATTACCTGAAAACATAGTGCCTGTGGTCATAAAAAACATAATAATACATTAAAAAGCAAACATGTTGATCAATACTACTACTCCAGGGATGGGCTGCTTCATTTCTTCTAAACGGTTAAAGATAAAGAACATCTTGTAAAACTCTTTATAAGAGAGCTTTTTAAGTTTTGTTTCAGGTGTGGGCTGGAAGGTGTGTTTAAAGAGCCAAAATCTCCACTTAAAGCCAAAAATTATTTGATTGATTTGTCACTGTGAGCTAATAAGTTACACTTTATAGGGACAGTTCCCCCCAAAATCAAAAATACATGATCAAAAACACACATATATTACCTCTGGCCTGTAATGCTGTTCATCTGTCTAGATTGTCTTGATGTGAGTCTCTCAAGTATAATAGAAGTAGACGGCACTCAGCTTGTGGTGCTCTTAGTGCCAAAAATACATTTGAAAAACTGTAGATCCTAATGAAACTGCTCACAACATGGTCTGTGAATTACCTTGTGTAACTGGGTTATGATTTCTGGTAAGAAACATTGCTGTTGAGTTTTTCATGGATAATCAACATTGCAGGTTAGAGGAAAAATCTGAATTTGTGGTTTTGGGGTGAGCTGTTCCTTTAAAATACATCTGGGCCTTAGTAGTAGCAGCACTGCTGGTAGTAGTGGTGATGGTTGTATCAGCACCAAAAGACCAGTTACATGTGGAAATGTACAGTGTTTCACAACAGATACTGTGTCGTCTCTATGTCCAAGTCTGCCTTAAGTAGTAAGTAGTAACGTGACAGCTGATCACGCGTGACAACTGGTATAACAATGACTCAGCTTGTAGATGTGATCAAACAAGATGGTGGTGTCAGAGGATGAGTATGTGGAGTAGTTGGTTGGTTGACATACCTCTCATACTTTCTTCATTTGTGCTTTGTGTGCCAAAGCTCAAACCTGGCCTGAAAAACTATTCTCAGAACAACAACAAAAGGATCCCAACGACCTCAAGAACATGTGACTCGCTAGTTTGAATTTACAGTCAGTGACAAGGATACGCTTGTATACGTTTCACACATCTAAAGGGGAAGAACAGACCTTCACTCAAGTCAAGAGCTTAAACCTCTTTCTTGTATTCTTGGATTACAGTTTCCGCTGAATCTGTTTTATGTTAGAGCTGCTTGATGTTTTGTTTGGTGCAAGAAGATGTATTTTACTTCAGTAGATCACAAAACTTCCAAGCTCTCACGGTGGTTACAAGGTATAAAAGTCATCCTTCTGGAAGCTGTGACCTGCTGGCACAAGGCGAACATTCGATCTCTCTCCGTGGTGCATGCTTTACTGCAAGAGCACAGACTGTACTCGGGCCTTGTTGAACTTGTCTGTGTACACTGTTGTCTATATACTGTATGCTGCTTCTGTATGTTGATTGTTGTTCAATGTGTACACTTCTGTGGAAATGAATTTCACCCAGGGGACAACAATAAAACTGAAAGTGAACTGAAATCCCTAGAGATAACATGAGTCTTATTCAAATGGTCTCTGCCTGGATATCTGGTCATGTATTGAGTTTTGCTTGTTTTGTTTAAGATAAGATGATCCTTTATAAGTCCCACAGTGGGGAAAACGGCAATTATACAACAGCAAGGGGATATCAAAATAGAAAAAGCATCAAGCAAGTAAGTAAACAAGGAATATTTAAGAAACAAGTGATGATTGGAAGGGATTACGTTTCTGAGTCCCTGCATTGCTCCAGTGTGTAAGAATTATAAGGATTTATATGATAGAAATGGAATATAATTATTCAAGTCATAAGAACATAATCAATACGAAAATAATAAGAATTGTGGTGTTTTTGTTACCTTAGAATGAATTGCTTATACTTGCAGTGGGGCTGTGGTATCAAGACTACTGATGAGGAGTCTTGATTTGTGCATTGATACCAAAAAAATGGATCCATCACATGTTAGATGACATCCTGAGCACATTTACATTTTTCTTGGTGCTACAATGTTTGCATCTCATCATTAACATAATGAATTTGTTTATTTACCAATAGCTGTTAATCAGTCCTTATCCTGGTATTACTTGGTATCGGATCAAAAACCTAATTTTGTGGTCTCACCCACCCCTACTCTACAGATGGCATATCCTCTTTTGTACAGTCCACCATGTTGCCCCCACCATTTTTCTACAGTAGCCCAGAATGGACAAACCAAACACTGCCTCTAGATGCAGCCATTGCATTTTCTGCCAGTTTTGCAGCCTCCATAGGTTCTCCTACAAACTTGGAAGGGGAGGGTGATGGGAAGGACACACAGGAAACCTTGAAGTTGATGAAAACAGCTACTGCAACCAACACATCAATGTAGTCTCTTCACATCAGCTGTTCTCAGGTTGTTCTGTTAATCACTTTCACGTTGGGTTGAGAAAGCTGATGGCTGTGTGAGAGTGTGACTCCTCGTCTGCTTTCAGGGTCCATCAACAATGATGTCATGAGAGTTGTTCATGTTAGGAGTTCAAGCAAGATTCATTTGCATCTATGAACTTTACGCCCTAAGGAAACTTTATTAGCATTTGTAAGTAATTCACTATCATGGGATTATCAGACTAACATGAGAGGAAACCTCCGAAAGAGCATGGATGGTCAGAGAGAGAGAGAGAGAGATAAATAAAGAGGTAAATGGAAACAGATACCCAGATGGAAGTAAATGAAGGAGGTAGGACGAGAAGACAAACACAATGTGGCAGAACGGTATTTGAGCTGTTGTCAGAAGATTCCTGCAGAACTACATTCTCAACAAAAATGGTTCCCACACATGCAGCCATGGTGGCATTTTTCAACCAAAGACATCACCATGATCTCTGAGTCTGGCTGCTCCACTGTTCTGCTGTTGGGGCATTTAAATGCAAATTTTACAATGAAAATAAGAAATTGGATCAATTTTCAAAAACAGAAGCCTGTTGTATGTTTTCCAGAGCTGATGCCCATGGTAAAAGTATTAGATTAAGTTATATTTCTGACTGTATAATCTGAAGAATCACACACAAGCTTTGGCTGTATGTCTCCTTTAATAGATCTTTTTCATGACAGCCATAACTATATGAAACAGTAGGGTAAACAGGTGTTACCAATGTCATGTGTGCACAACAGCAGCACCATGACTCTGTTTGATAACAGAAAATTAAATAGTATCAAGACTATTTCATGTCAAAATGGCTGCGGTGAAAATCTGTTTAGCTGTTTCAAGAAATCTCATCCTTGTTTTATTGTATTAATTGCACTCCAGTCATATCTATCTGGTTATATATGCCTACATGCTTTGAATAAAACTTTGGACTGGAAATAATTTCCTGTGTTGGATATATTGTGGTTCATCGTTAAAAATCGGAGGGAGAACTATTAATCAAGTATTTTGTTATGCTAATGTATGTTTGTTTGTTGGTTCTGTTTGGGGTGGGGTGAGGTGTGTGTGTATATAGGGGTGGGGTAGAGGGGAGGAGAGGGGTGGAGAGACAGGGTCTTTATTGTGTAATATCCTGCCCTGTCTGTTTCTGTATATTGTTTGTGATGTATTATAAATCTGAAAATTAAAGCATAATATAAAAAGGAAGAAGATTTATGAATATATTTATTAAGAGTTTTTATTCATTGAACAATGAAACTATTTTAGATTTAAAAAAAAATTATTCATACATGCTTTTAATTAAAATTTTTTTTTTTATCATGATCATTTAATTGAATGAAATGAAAACTGCTCATGGACCCTTTGGCAGAGTGCCACGGACCCCTGGGGGGTCCTCTGACCCGTGTTTGAGAACCACAGTTGTGAGGGGTCCTTGGCTGAGAAAAAATCGACAACCTCTGCGTTAGAATATCCTTTTTTAGACAGAATTTGAGAATTACAGCCCTTTATTACAGACATCTAAAGTTTGGTGCGTTAATAAATGGGTAGCCTATAATAAAAAACTTTAAGATGAAAAGGCGCACAGCTCCAGAGACTGTTCACTGACCAAAGAGTAAATCTGTTTGTTCTTCAGTCTTTATCACTTATCACCCACATTTGCATGATAAAAGTCTCGCCGAAACTCTCCCCTGTCTTTTCCGCAACAGGTGAAGATGAAAAAGCTCCCAGGCAGCGCACGGCGCGCCACACCTGTCCTATTTGGAGACTTTTGGAGCGAGACAGGTGAGGCTGAAGCCCCGCCCACTGCCAGGTTTCAGTCCGACTTGTTTTTTAAGAGCAGCCGTTGCTGTCAAAACTCAGTCGCTCCTGTTTTAAGTTACTACACCGAGTTTGGCAGTTGAAACAACTACATCAACAACAACAACAGCAGCAGCAGCGATCATGCCGAGGCGATCAACACAGGAGTGGATCCGCTTATCCCTCCGCACTCCGGGCATCCTGATCTTTGGGATGGTCATGGCTCCCTGCGGCTGGATCCTGGACCTCACCGCCACCGTGGCCCCAAACTGGAGGACCATCAGCGGCATCCCCAACACCCCGGAGGACCAGTTCATCCAGCAGGGCATCTGGGACATCTGCAGGGCCACCTCCACCAACACGAGAGAGGAGTGCAACCTGCAGGACACCACTTACTTCGGCAACCAGATCATCGAAGTGGCTCAGGGTTTGATGGTTGCCTCCCTCATCGTGACTCTGATCGGGCTGGCCGTGGCCATCCCGGGGGTCCGCTGCTGGAGAGACAGGCCCAACTGGACGGTGGCCGGTTTAGGCGGGCTGTTGATCTTCCTCTCGGGCGTCATGACCATCATCCCCATCGCCTGGTACACCCACATCCTCGAATCAATCTCCACTGTGACTCCACTCGCAAATGTGCAGGTCGGCTACTGCATCGTCCTGGGCTTCATCGGTGGGATATTTGAGATCCTTGGCGGCTTCGTCATGTTCATCGGGATCTGCCGGTGCTGCGGGGGTAAAAACCGAGGGGAGGTCCGGGTGGAGGAGGTCGCGAGTCGGTTCAGCCACCAGAAGCCGCCCCCCAGACGAGTTGAAGTGCCGAGTCTGAACCGGGCCAGGAGCAGCGCCAGTAGCAGCGTGCCCTACTCAAAGGACTCCATGGATGAAGACGTGTCCTTCCCCCGAGCCAAGAGCCCCGCAGCCCGGTCTGTCAACACCTCCTACAGCGGCAGACCCTACGACGCAGATCTATAAAACATCTGGACAAAAAAACAAAACACACACACACACACAAGAGAGGAAACACCTTGAAGATGGACATTTGGACAAAGGACTGAGAGAGGAAATAATCTAGGAAGAAGAAATGGTAATTACACATTGACATTATAACATTACAAATCCAGTTCACCATAGTAAAACTGCATAATGTTCTGCAGTACAGTAGAGAGTAAAGTACTTTAAAGCACTCATTGTTGAGTGGTGTGGCATTATTTTGAGCCCATAAGGAAATATCATAGGAATATTTCAGTGGTACTAAGAGTTTAAAAAAACGTAAATATTATGAAATTACTGTAGACTCACTATTAAAGGTGCAGTGTGTACGATTTACAGGCATGTATTGGCAGAATGGAATATAATATTCATAAGAATGTTTTCATTATCTTCTGAAAATAGGAATCTTCTGTTTTCATGAATTTAGGATGAGTTTACAGAGGATGCTGGTTCCATAGACATATAATAAAACCTAAGTAGGGCCTTGCATTTTTTTCCCCCAGTGACCACTCACATGAAGTGACCACTTCTTTTTTACCATGCCTGATACCTAGCAGGTCCTCCTCCACTGTGGCTACCATGTTGCACTGCCATATTTCTACAGTAGCCCAGAACAGACAAACCAAACACTGGCTGTAGTTGTGTTTTTCACAAGTTTCTCAGCCACTGTAGTTTCTCCTACATGCTTGACAGGAGGGAGAGATGAGGTGTTTGCAATCTGCAAGCTCACCGCTTGATGCCTCTAAATCCTGCACACTGATCCTTTAAGTGAAGCCGAATCACTTCAGTTAAACGCCTGGCTGAGTATTACAGTGTTTCATACTTGAAGGCAAACATCTATAATAGTGTTAAATGATGTATGAGTGACAGAGAGCCATGGCTTGAGAGACTCATTAACTGGGCTATGATTATTGCTAACATCATTATAACACATGACAGGTGTATGCCTGCGGTGCAGTTATGGAAAGTGAATTGTGTTACTGTAAGAGTGAAGCATAGAGAGAAAACTTACATTGTTTTAAAGAGAAATGATATTGAGATGAAGTTTACTGGCTGCCTTTTCATCCTGCAAATGATGCTAAACTCCATTTGTAAATAGCTGTGTTTAAGAAAGCTTTTGTATTTTCTGCATAAATCATTTTCTTCTTTTCTCTATTTTTATGTAAATACTGTATTCTTATGCACTTTACAATTATGGCCAAGCCCGTAGGACATCAGGGCACCTGTTGAAAAGAGCATCCTGAGCGGATCAATATTTTTCTAATTGCTCTGTGATACAAGTGCTGTAAATTAAATGTGTGTCTGACTGAATCCCTTTCCTCTTTTTGTTTTACTTGGGTGGAGGCAGGTGTACGAAATAGCTGGAAACAGCTGTGGTTACGATGATAATGTCGATTCAACAAGATTGAAAAAAGCAAGAAAAAGCATAAACTAAGACAGAGAGTGCAGTGAGTCATTATGAACACTATTCAAACAAACAGGCTACATTTCACAGAAGTATTTTTCTTTCTTTGCCACGCTGCTTGTCTGCTCAGTCATAAGTATACAGACAATGTAGTCTGACCGGTCTGAGAGGTTGGTTTCTTTACGCATCTTGTCTGACAACATTACCTCTTCTGTTTAAACTGGCCTATACATCTCAAACAAGGCGACACTGTAGTGAACTGTTATCCTTCTAAAGCTCCTGCTGAGTCTTTTGTAGTTTAATTGTCCTCCCAGAAATCACAATGCTGTTCTCCCTGCAAAACCTGTTGAATGGAATACCACAGCCAATGATGTCTGAGTTTTAAGGTGCTTTTTAAAGCAAAGGTTAGCAGGTTTCATGCTTCAACTTCTCAAGTAGAGATACTGTAGGCCACTATATACTGAGAGTATTTGGTTGTTAGTGGAATCAACCAATCTTTCCACATTAACTTGTACAAGTTAATGTACAAGTTTTATATACTCAAGTTCATTAGACTTAAAAATTTTCAGTATTTAATTTGAGAATACTTCAGAACTTATAAACACGAGTTCTTCCAACTTGATATCTTTTGACTTGAAATGATGAGTTAAATAAATTTACTGTACAGGTTTCAATCAACTCATTAAATACATTTTTTAAAGGGACATCATCAGCACAGACTTCCCAGCATGCTTTGTCTGAGAGTTAAAAGTGATAAATATATACAGAAATAAAATTAAAAAATAAATTTGAAATAAATAATGATGATGATAATGATAATGATGATGCAATGATAAGACCTTGGGTTTAAAAAAGACATTTAGTTAAAAGTGCTTGAGAACAAAAATGTTTTCAGTCTGGATTTAAAAGCTGCAATGTCAGGATCATTCCTAAGACCATCAGGTAGTTGTTGTTTTTTTTTTTCCAGCACTGTGCTACATAATGACTAAAAGCTGCTTCTCCTCGTTCAGATTTGGCTCTGGGCACCACCAGCAGTCCTCTGGCTCTGATCTGAGAGGTCCCACAGGGTTACATTGCTCAAGCATATCAGTCATATTTCTCAGACCAACACCGTGCAGGGATTTATAAATAAGTAATAAGGCCTGAAAATCAATTCTGTGGCTTACTGGCAACCAGTATACAGATTTAAGAACTGGGGTTATATGGGCTTTTGCTTTTGGTTTTGGTCAGAACTCTTGTGGCTCAATTTTAATAAGTAAGAATGCAATCATTAAACTTTATCAAGCTAATACTGATAGTAAAAGAGTTTGTGTGGTTCTGTAGGCTAATAGACCATGTAGCCTCGGGTGACTGTCAGTAGTGTTTTACTACCTCTACTGGCAGATAGAAGAACGTGTTCTGTGGTTAGGATGCTTCAGGGCTCTGACACTGCTTTTTGAAGACAGGCTCAGACACAATGCATTATATGGTCACCTGAAATAGATTATTAATATTCATTCAATATGACGTGAGAATTATTCTTATTATGTCATTTTGACTTGATCATATTTTCTAGGTAAGTGCAGTAGAAATCACGTCAGTAAACCAGGTATTGTTAATATTCACTCTCATGGTAACAACGACAAACACAAAAAGACAAAATTGTGTATTTACTGGCTTCTATTAACATGTGTTTTCACACTACCGTCCAAAACATTGCCACAGTGGCGCTGCTGACTCATTCAATGACAGTCAAAGATGGGTGGGGTGAGGATGGATGCTGAGTTTGGGGTGTGACAAACAACATCAGTTTTATTTATAGTCTTAACGTCCTGGGTTGCCAAGAAGCATTCTCCTCGTGTCTGTCCAGCCACAAAAAGCTTCACTCTCCCAGGTTCATTATCAAAACTTTAAATGACCACACCCTTTAATCTGCAAAGAGCCTTGGATCAAAACATTACAAATATGGCTTACTATCACTGACGAGAAAGAAACCAGGAATTAGACAGTGATCCTGGGAGTAGTTTAAAATCAGCAAAAATCAGCAAATGTGACAAAGTTAGAATAGAAAGAAACTGAAGTGATTTAAGAGCAAATTGCTGCATCAGAGGCTAAAATATCCATTAAATATCCATTAGCATCTTAACATTCCATACTCCCTGCTTTTTAAACACCCACATCTTTCAAAGCCCTCAGGCCCCTTTAATAATTAAGTATATAACATTTGATGTTGTAAATATTCTGTAAATCTGTCTGCTCATTAATATGAAAGCAGATGTCGTCCTCATGGCAGATCCTTCCTGTTCCTTGTCACAGACACAGTTTTCTCACTGAACAGACTGCGTCAGTCTGCATGCCTGCAGATCAGTCATTGCAGTCCCGGTTCCTGTTAAGTTTAGTAAACATGAAGCTGATACTATCATGTCACTGGATCCCAGAAAGAGTTTAAACAGGCAGCAGTATGTTTTGGTGCATAACACACACAGACTGACAGCTGTCTGTTGTCAGTGTTGATACACACCGATACCCTACAGCAGTGTGCAAGAACAACTTAGTAATGACTTTAAAGGGACAAACCCATTACTTTACCGTCTAGACTATTGCTATTATTATTATTATTAGCAGCAGCTAGCATAGCTGTAAACAGCAGCTAGTGCAAACAGTGATAAACTGATAGTAAACTGATACTAAGGGGGAGACTTTTTTGCTTTTGTCTCAGTTGCTCAGGGACTATTTGGACTAAACAAACCAAATCCTTATTTGTTAAACTTACATCTGTCTGCCAATTACCCATATCATTTAAAGATGATTACATATGACATATCGTTCACAATATTTTTTTTGAATGGAAGAAGTCAGATGATGCAACTGACCCCTTCCCTGGGGACAGATGCAACACAATCAAGAAGTAAAAATACAGTAAAATTTCAAAAAATTTTCAAACAAATTAATTGATGCTCTTTGTTTCAACATTTAACTGATTTTATTTTAAAGCTGGTGAACTCACAATACAGACAGTAAAAAAAAAGCATACATGTATAATGGCACTGTAGTCATTTCAAAATTGTATTTAAATATAGTCAACAGTATATACTAACTGACTAACTATGACATTTTGTGGATTTATAATTACAGTAAAAGTTACACATAACCTCAATTTACCAACTGATGAAAAGTACTGTTCCTGAATGACAAAGGTTCTTTTAAAGCGTACTGACCACAAGATTACAAAGCACTTTTTCCTCCTGAGAATAAACAATGTCAAACAGCCGAAACTAAAATGTGTGCGTACGCCTTCCCCGATCCTGTTCTGCTTCATTTTTACATTCTTCTCCTGTCATTCATGTTTGGCACAGAACAATTTAACATGCAAGTCAGACTGATAATTGTGTTTTGACTTGATTATTGTCTTTAAATAGCAGGTAGTGTTTATTTTTAGTCTCTTATGTCAATAATACAACTGCTGATTGGTGCCTAATATTTACTAGCAACTCCTGCTATGTACTTAATTAACATTTTTTTCAACTTCTTACACCTTGTTTTATGTCAGCTCAGTGCAGAACCTGCTTAACAAATGATGTTCATTCTTATGGACTGTTTCACTGATAAATATTTTTTTACTGTAAGTGCCAGATTAGACTCAAGATGGAGGACATGGTGGAGGACAAAAATATATTACTTAAGATGTACATTCGTAGTTTATTTGTCACCCTGATCCATCAGTTCCTACAGAGAACAAACAACTGTACAACCATTTAGAATCACTTTATATACAAAAATGCACATGCATGCTCAGTCGCCCAACACACACTGTCATTAAACAATGATATGATCTGATTACATGAATTATTGTGCAATCATCACATAAGCATAAACATAATCATATACAGAGAGTAAGGCAAGGTTATAAAAAAAATGCATCTTCTAATGCTTATGGTTATCAGTTATAAAAAAGTTATATAAAATATAGTTATTCAGTCAATAATGTACAAAATGAACAGACAATACAGCACGTAAAAGCAATTAACACTGGGTACATTCCTGGGAGTAACTTGATTACTTGTTTATTTCTGAAAACAATCTGCAAAACTGAGATTCAGAGATCACAGGGTCTACTTTAAAAACACATAGACACAGTGAGCATGAAACAAAGTGCATAATGAGAGGAAATCTAGAGACACAACTGCTTTTGCAAACTTAATATCAGTAACATCTGTCTTTGCCTTCTCTCGAGACACGTTTTCAGGGATTTTTGCTTTTCTTCTGACAGAAGGCGGAGATAAAGAATGACAGTGATGTATTTTTGACTGGGAACAAACCTGATTGTACCTGAACAAACAAACACAACATAACAAAAATATCTAAAAGCAGGCTAAAAGCAGATACAAAAGTAAAAGTATGAGGGATATTTGCATTTATTTGCATTCTGTCTGATTAAACTCTTCATCAAAAGGTAATGACAAGTCAAAGCTGGATAAAATTGCTTACCCTGTATGAAATACATTCCTATGGAGACATCTGAATCTTTTCCACAGTTTTCAACACCTAAACTCACTCCTTCATGTATAAGAACACCACTCACCGTCACTCACCTCTGCTTTCTCTCTATTTAAATGAGCATTTGCATTACTTTGCTAAATGTAGCCAGTGTCAGAGGATACAATCAGCTTATATGGAAACAAGCTTTTGCATACACCAAGGAAGTGGATTTTGATCAGCAGTATTAGACAGATCCTGAAATTTCTCCCTGTGCATTCAACAACATTATCTTCAGTGGATCTTTTAGTCCATAAAAGTCATTTCTGCACAAATTCAGTCAGTCGGTGAACAGTCAGAAATTATTCCCACAACACCAAAATGGTTGCGCACACTGCTGGTCTGATGGTTACAATTTTGTTTTTTGTTCAATCGTAGTTCATTAGCACTATATGTGTATATATATGTATACAATAACTCATTAAAATTCTATAAATAACACTATAAATATTACAGCAAAAAAGTGAATTGCAGTTGCATTGCATTTAAGTTCAAAACTAGAGCTCGATACGGTGCACTATACAGAAAACCTAACATTTTTATTGTGCTAATAAGCCAATAAAAGTAGTGTTTGGGAATGTATTTTAAAGTTATATTTTCCCATTGTCAGATGAAATATGAAAAACATAATTACTGCAGAAGTTGTGTCACTGTGAAGCTTGTTAAAGCTCAGTTCATCAGTTTGAGCTCCTGGGATGATCACAGTTGTAGAGCGACAGCCTCAGTAATAGTAGATCTGATTTCCTTTTTACAAAATTCACCCAGCATTCAACACAAGCTTGCTGAAGGTGAATGCTGATGGAGGCCCAGGAGGGTCACTGGCCACACCTCATGGCTGACCTGGACAAGAACAAGAGAGTGATTATCTTATTTATTTATTTAGACATATTTATGGTGTCAGTAATCTGAGTTACACGTGCACTGTGGAGTTTTCACCACTAGCAGTGCTATTGAGCTATTTTTTTAAGCGTGAGGTCCCATTTAGATTTGTTTCTTTTTTACCATTTTATATCGTGATTGAATGTGTACATGTAGGCTGTGCTATACACATTTTACCAAAACACAGACAGTTGGTGGTAACAAGCCAACAAACAGTACAAACAGAGTAAAGAAGAAGCAGATGGCTGGCAGATGAACATGGATGTAAACAATGTAGAAATTAAGATATTTTAAAAGTTGCTTTGCAAATCTTTATAAAAGGAAATACAGTTTAACATGTTTTTTCGACCTCAAGGTTACATACAAATCATTTTGGTGAGAAACATTGTTATCTAAACATAACTTTTGTTGGTTTACAAGAAAACTCCACACGGCATCTATAAGTATGTTAATTCCAGGAGTTTGGAGGTTTGGAGTTTGAGGTGTCTAAATTTATTTTGGGTGTAGAAATGTTTCCCTCAAAAATGTAATAATGAAATGAAATGACCATACTTTAGACAGATATCTATACTAAATCTGCTTCCTAGCACTGTTTCCCAAATTGAAAGCATTTTGGAAATGAATGTATTGAATAGCTGAAAGCCTACCTCAGATATGATGGAGTTTTAGCCACATTACATAACAACGTTGTAGCCATGTTTTTCTGCCAGACGTCTCCTGTTGACAAAATACAAAAACACAATTAAATTGTGAACGTTTTCTCATTTTATGCAGATGAAGTTGGTATTCTATCAACTGTGAACGTACAACTGGTGAACATGCTTGTTCGTGTATGAACACACCCATCGTTCACAAATTCCAAACATTCACTTCAAGCTGTTTTAAACAGCTGTCTTTGTCGTTAGTCCATCATTTTCAGTTAGTTGATGAAACCTTTTTTCAGTGTATTTTTACATTATATACTGATATAGCCCAGTGTCACAACACTTTGTGACATTGTAACAAAATGTAATGTGTAGATTAGTGTGCATGGACTCGAATTGTCAATATTTTTGTGAATGTCAGCCTGACTTTTAAAATAATATATAAAAAATAAAATATAAAGAGTAAAAAAGCCTGTGTAGGGATATGGATGGATGAATAGGTGGGTCAACAGTCACTGTTGATTGTGTGAAGGAATTAGTTATTTTAACACAAACTATGATTTTTTGCTACGCCCAACCTGGTAATGTTGGTGCCTTTATTTTGAAAGTGTAAGCAGATGTTGCATATTTTTCATTCTCACCCCAGAATGATAACAATGGTTGTAAAGGCGTTCTATTTGTCACAGAAAAAGGCTTAACATTAAGACTGGATTGTGGGAAATAAGCCTTGCTTCACTGGTGGACTTCCAATTACAAATTTTAGTCTTCAGAACTAGAAGAGATTGGAACAGTTCCATTATGTATCACAACTTTCTGCATGATGGTGCCCCATTGTCAGTCAAAACCAAAACTTCACACTCCTCAGAGAACACTATGTAGTGGGTACTGTTACTGCAGAAAAATAATTAAAACATTAGGTTGTTGTCTGAAATAACAATTTTGAACAAATAAGTATACAAGTCAAAACAAGTGCAAAGAATATACTTGTTTCTTTGCTAAATTTTAGTTAAACATTGTTAGAGCTTTGGAGATTGTTGTGCATTTTTTCACTTCCCAGCATGGCTAACAGTTTCCCTCTGTTTCCAGTCAGTGTGCTAAGCTAGGCTAACAACATCCTGACTCGAGTTTTTAAAATGTCAGCCTTCTCATTTCACTCTTAAAGCAAATGTGCCGTTTCCTCTCAAGCAGAACAAATGGAAAAACTTTAACCAGAAAGACACCACTGAGATGTTTCAGTACCTGTTCTGCTTCTTCTGCCTCTGCCTCAGTTTGGCGAAGATGAAAGCCATAATCAGCAGCCCGATGATGACGGCCAGCACACTCAGGGTCAGCGGTAAACTTAATGCCCCATTGACCGTGTCCTCGCAGGACATGCCCTGGTAGCCGAGCTCACAGTCACACACCAAATCGGTGCCGCCACCAGGAGGTACCACACATTTCCCATGGCTGTTGCATTGAGTCTCTCCACAGGTGGGCAGGCTGAAGTCGATGCCTCTTGGCTGAGGAGGAGGGACAGGGGTGGACATCGTAGAGGAGGGAGTAGAGGGCAGGGAGGACACACTTGGACTATTGAGGGAGGGAGTGACAAGTGGAAGGAGAACAGGAGAGGAGAGAGATAAATGAAAGGAAGCCACACCCTGAAGCACAATAAAGGAAACATGATAGAGAAACACAGAAGGCTTGTCTAATGAATGTGCTGAGGTCTGATTTAGCTGTCCTTTAAATCTGTTCACTCTAAATAAAATTCTGTCACAAACCAGTAATCTGATTCACTGACTGAGTGAAGCAGAACTGATCATAACATTCAGTTTATTACTTTTCTTTGTACATACTGGAGCAACCCTTGTGCTCTTCCAACATGGAGGAGAAATGAACATTGCAAACATTTTTGATAAAAAATAAAATTGACATCTTTTATCTTGTGTAAAAATCAGCACATGTCATAACTATCTTCCTCCCTGTGGCATTTTTACACCTTTCATATGCTTCATTATTGGCTATAGTGCTAAACATTTTAAGACTTAAAGGGATAATTCACCCAAAAATGAACATCCAGTCATTATCTATTCGCCCTCATGCTGATTGAAGGCCAGGTTTAGTTTTTTAGTCCACAAAACACTGCTGGAGTTCACATGAAAACAGTGTTGTAGAATCTCCTAAACAATGTAAGTGAATAGTGAGCAGTTTTTAAAATTTGTCCTCACTCCTGCTGCCTGGTGTTTGCTCTTTATGGTAACTACTGGGTCTCTGTTAACGATATTATAAAGAGCAGAGTCTAGAGCTGCTCTATATGAAAAATGCTCTGAGATAACTTCTGTTATGATTTGCACTATACAAATAAAACTGACTTGACTGTACTGCCTTCAGGGTGCTGACAGAAACGATGGAACTGCAGGCATTGTACACCATAAAGAATGTGGTCTGAGTTTTCTATGATCTCAAATTGACAAAATGTGACGAAATTCCCCAAAACATACCACAAAGTTTTGTTTATATGTTTCATACATACATACATTTCTATATACATGAACAACAACAAAAAATTTAAAAAAAAACAAACTAGATATCGTGTGTAAATATGACAGCTTGTGTATTTTTACAAACCATTTTCACTGCTCGCACACAGTATGGAACAATGAGCTGCTTGTTGTGTGGCGTCCCGCCCTCAAACATATTTTACTTTTAAATCATCACATACAAATGACCAAATGTACCAAACAGCCTAACTGCGGGCATATAGCAGCCCGCAACTGCCTTAAGACAAAATGTGACTTTTCTTTGCAGTTATTCTTTCCGAATGAGAAACACAAGGAAGTACTCTTCCAAGTAGCTCCATGCATTTCATCATCAACAGCAGGTTGAGACTGGCTTGATCAAGTATATCCATGTTAAAGGACACAGTATGATTCAACGGAACCTAAAGCACTGTAAAAAAAAAATAAGTAGGATAAAATTATATTAGTACGCCTTCATTACCCATGTCCAAGTCTTACTTCTATACTTTTATATTCTCAGCACATGAATGGAACCAGAAGCACATTGTATTCAAGCTGATTGCTAGACCAAGTGTTCACTGTTTCCTATACCATCAATACACTGGTGTAGAAAAGTCACTGAGATCTAAGAGACAAGACTGACCATTATCTAAAACTGTACAACGTGGCAGGTTTAGTGATAGATAAGTAGCGGTGACAGTGTTAAAAACTTATCTTACTCCTTAAGCATCTTGTCAGTCAGGTTTCCTACCGACATACACAGGTTGTGTGGCTTCTATCGGAAGGTAAAATTACATAGCAACACATCAAAATATGAAAACATGCAAAAACATTTACTCACCAAAGCGAAGATTGCAGACCTGGCTTGTTGGCTGTTGAGCTTAAATTTTTGTTGCGAGGTCGTCCAGGTATCTGTGTGTGTTTAGGGTCCTTTGAAAAGAATTTGAAGTTCCTGTTTCAGTGGGGGAATCTACAACAATAGGAAGGAGGGAAGAGGAAGAAAGGCGAGACCTGTGAATACCTGCCTGGGTGTTTTTTCCCATCAACACACACACACACACACACACACACACACATAAAGTCACCTCCTCCTCCCTCTGCCTTATCTTTAAATGGGCTGAGTCACATACACATGTTCCTGCACTCACCAAGTATCCTTGGCACTGATGGAGCAACTTTACTTGCTCCATCAACTTTATTTCATAAGCAGAGTGCAAACTAATCTTATGCCTCAGTTAATCCCTGACTCATGCTGACTAACAAAATTCAATGCTCTGGCAACCCTGGGTAAAATAAACTTCATTTGTGTGGCGCCTTTCAGACAGTGTCTCATTAAATAAACATGCAGGACACCAGATAAGCAATAACACAGACAAATACAGCATGACAGAGAAAAATAAAGATTTCTCTTCGATATAAAATGTGCAAAAATGTTAAACATGGCACTGGATTTGATCATTTTACAGCTCAGCATTAACAGCTCAACTTTTCCTGAGAATTGAAGGCTCAATAACATAAACACACATACACGTTCACACACCTTTACCCTAAGGACTATTATATTGAAATACAGTAGGTGTGTTTGCCAGACCGGTGGGGGATGGGAGGAGGGGGAGGAGGCAAGTTAGAACAAAACTCAGCTGGCAAGACCTGACAAGACTGACATGTCTGTGTTGCAAGCAGCGTTTCATCTGTTGAGTAATTGTCAGGAAATGTTTTCTAAAAGGTTACTTTGGCCTCATAACTGAAACAATAATACAGTCCAGTTCACCGCTTTGGTCTTAACTCAAAAATCTACTGGATGGAGAAGAGATAAAATCCCACTAACTTTGGTGATGTTTGGTGATGTCTTGTCCAGTACCTTAGTTTATGACCAGTTACCGTTACTCCATCAGCTCACCTGAAATTTAGTGCTAATTAGCAAATGTTAGCATGCTAACATATGTTAAACTACTGGTTAACAAACTGGTGAACATTATACCTGCTTAACAGAGTACTGGACCTATGATGGATAGTTTTGTTTTTTTTAAAGACCAGTGTGTAGAATTTAGTGGCTTCTAGTGGTGAGCTTGCAGATTACAAACATTTCTCCTCACCCTTGACTTACAAAAAACTACGGGAGTGCAAAACTTGCCTTCTGTAGTTAGAGGGGGCTCATTCAAAGGTAATGAAAACACAAAATTCTTATTTTGCAGGTGATTATACACTAATGAAAACATACTTGTATAACATACCATATTCTGCAATAAATCTTAGTAAATCTTACACACTGGACCTTTTTAGATTAGAATTGATGCAGCAGAACCATCATCTTTTTTATTCCACCCTTTTTTTCTCCTTGTCAAAACCTGGCATCTACATTACCCACAGTGCAACTCCACTGTTAGTTAGCAGGCTAGTGGCTAATGTAGCATCAAGCCACTAGCATCAAACAGAGATGAGGTGAAGGCTACAGATGTCTGGTACAGATGTTCACATTTAGCTCCCCCTGAAGCTACAAGAAATGTGTGTGTACCAGACAACATTAAGTTTTATATGATTTCATTCACAAATGCAGTAAGCTTTTCAGCACCTGTCAACACACTTAAATGTGTAAATCTGGTGGAGTTCTAACATTTAATTTAAAGCAACACTATGTCTATACAGCCTCACAGAGTTGCTATCATGGCTGTCTTGTTTACTTATTTAAACTCAAATTTTATTTAGTTTCACTGTGGGCCTTTTTTTTATTCAATTTTTGCTAACAAGTTAATTCTAGATTTTTACTAAGCCTGAAGTACATGCACTCCTACATACTTTGGCTTGTTACAAGTGTTGGGCAACATAATCAGGAAGTGTAATGAGGTATTTTTTACTTATTACTCCTATAAAGGGTAGTAATATTACTTTACTCTTGACTTTGTATCAAAATCAATTAGTTATATTACTAGTCATATTACTATATAACTTTTGTACCTTGTTGGCAGTCTTGTTGAGCCCCAAAGCTGAACTGCTGATCCAGTGAACCATTAACACCCAGAAAGGTTTTGTTGTTAGCTGTCCAGATGGCAGCTGTGGAGGAAAGAAACTCGACCTCTCTGAGTGTAGCCTTCAAATGAGTTTCATCACCACAGATTCTCTCTGGAGGAGCCAAACAAATTCAAAATAATGACAATGCCTCCACCTGTGAAAAACCTGCCTCTCTCCCTCATCCTCCATCCTTCAATTAGCTTTTTGGCTGATTTGACCTGCTGCACGTACACATCATAAGATGGCTTAGTGACTCAGACTTACTTGAAATACTGTTTTGGAAATTGTAACCCCTTACATTACTCATTTCTGATTAAAGTAAATATTATTGCACTGCATACAGCTCATTACTCAAGTAAAGAGACTGACTGATCAATGAAAGTATTGTATTGTGTTACCTTAATTGCTCAATGACTGGAATAACTGACTCTTACCAAACACAAGTTGGCACAAACACAACCACTGTCTAATGATTATTGCAACATGGTTGTTTTTAACAATTGGTGTATTTTTGTGTCAGGTCTCTCAAGACCCAAGGTATGTATTTATGGGCTAAGTAACCTTGAGTTACAGTACAACTGGAAATAGCAACATTAAAAATGTCAAGGGGTCCAAGGTTATTGGGCTGTAGGGCAGGGTGAGGATCTCACAGCAGAATTGCTGCTTTGTAGTGAGGTGGCTCAAGCATCAGATCATGAGGCCTTTCCAGATGCACCCCTGTAAAGCTGGGAGACCACAATGCAAACCAGAACATGCTGGAAGGATTTCATATCCAATCTAGCCTGGGAACGCCTTGGGATCTCTCAGGAAGACCTGGAGGATGGTGGTTGATCATTAAGTAGGCCTAAAGCTTGTGTTGTGATGAAATGGATTTGCAACACTTTAACACCCCGCACCTCATTTAGCACGTATAATCAAACTTATATGTATATACATTCATTATAAATAATGTATAACACTATAATGGACAGGACAGTATGCAAAAACAGTATGCAAACAGGTCTACCTCCTAAACAATGGTAACATGTAAACAATTTAAGATATGATCATGCTTTAGAACGACAGAGTTGCTTTAGAATGATAAAGTTATCAGTATGTTATCAATATGATCTTAAGACCTTGGCCTTTGTTTTATTTGCATAAAAGGAACAAGAGACCTGTGGGAATGTTGAGTCTTGGACTGCCTGGTTATTTTCAGTTTTTGAAGATGGAGGTGCAGCTCCAATGAAGTCTTATTGGTTGTGGCTTAAAGACAAGTTTATTTCTGGATTTCGAGGATTAATATTCCAGTGTACACAAAGGTGAAAGATGCCCTGTCAGCTCATTCTTTAGTGCTTTACATTTATACACATGGTGAGGTAAGTTTTACGTCACTAGTATAACCTATTTTATACTATACAACATGTTCATAGCAACCTTATGGATAATGACTGATAGTTTACTGATGTTTTGGATCACTGCCCTTAAACAGATGCTGTATGCGTCTTCGTTCACAAAAATTATATCACAATAAAACATGTACATAGCCAACCACACCTCCATTTACATTTCAATTCACATCATTGTATTCTTAGATATTTTCACCTGTCTGAGTCAACAGGGTGTTCACTCCAGGCAGACTGCGTAATGTGAAAACATTCAAGGATAGGTTTACTTTCTCAGGCTCTGGTGTGAGGAGGAGTCAAGAGGAGCATGTGTGGTGCATTTGTAGGGACAGTGCAGGTGTAAATAGACATTTATCATATATAAGGTAAGGGCCAAGTGACTTGTAACTCTACATTTGTTTTTTACATGAGAAATCTAGTTTTTTCTTGTTTTTTTTAAAACAGCTGCACATGTCCAACGGGAAAAAAATATTCATTTCTGTATCAAGGACACTTTTGTCAGGCCATGTTGGTGACTGAGATGAAAAAGTAATTTTTCATTCAGTTTCACTTTCTCTTAGTAGGGCAGATTGCAGCGCTATCACAAACACAGAAGTAAAAACATGCATGCACATGTCCTAACTAGGCTTATCTCTGGGTCTGAGTTTGGTTGGCAGACAGGTGGAAGTACACAAACAAAAGGATCTTTCACACGAAATATGTTTCTGTGGAACCAGAGTGTCACAACCCCAAATCAAATTATAAAAGGGACAAAGATCATTGACTGTGAACAAGGAGACTAACGAGGAAAGCTGTGGCAACATTTTTGCAGTGCACATACGATATGATTGTTGGAAGTTTGTATTTTCTTGGTGAAAACGTTGAGGAAAATATGCCAAAGCAAGACTAATGAGCATGATTAAGTATCAAGCAATCTATTAGCTCTTAACAGTGTAGAGTATTTCTCTGCTTTTGGGAGCGTTATGTGATCCAACGGTCTGCTAAACTAGGCTAATCTGATAAACTTAACTACCAAACTATCGATTATAAGTATTTCAATCTAAATATTTCTACACATAAAATCAAAATTTTAAAAGAGTCCTAATAAATGGCAGTCACTTGACAGGACATAGACACAGGCATTAGCAGACAAGCTGTGTTATGACAGCACTGAAACGGTCACCTCAGTAGCATTAGTTAGATATACATTATACACACAAATACAGAGGCTGAAGGAACATGAAATAACATCAGAGGCTCCAAATGAGAGACAGAGACAGACAGTCCGAGACTTCTAAAACCAGTTTTAAAAAACAGTCATGAAACCTGGACAAAATGAAAAGCAGATGATCAGTAACCTGTATTTTGATAACCAATGAGAACCTTCAGAAGTTATTGTCATTATGAGAGAGATTCAAACAAACAGAGTCCTGTGTTTGGTTCATCCTTTATCACATTTATTACACAGACAGCATGTTTAAACTGAAGTGCATCCTCAGACATTACTGTCGATGTCTGCAGATAATATAAAAATCTACATCAGTCACCAGGTGTTGACAGGACGCCATATTTCAGAACACAGAACTTCTATTTGAGCTGCAGTGACTTCAACTCTAGCGGGGGGTTCTTCACGTCTACTGGAGACTCCAGCTCCTGGAGAGAAGGAAAGAGCAGACATTTTTCCCTCAATATACAGAAACAGAGGGGAGACAGCGATCTGAAATCTTGAAAACTAATGAGGAAGAAATGTAACCGATTTGAGGAAGAATTCAAAGACAAAAAGACCACCTGATTTAACCACAAAAGACGCCATTTACGTGGTGGTTAAATTGGTTAAATTTGAATGTCGCAGCTCGCGGACACTCAGATTACACCACACGAGCAGGATGGAGACATTCTGTGTTCTTTTTTTTGCATTTTATCCGTCTCCATTCACTGCCATTGGCTACAACCCTGTTTTCTGCTGAAACTCCAGGATTGTTTTGTGAACTGAAGATCTTCACCCATCCTCACATCGGCATAGGGGTGAGTACA
>JAJHUR010136286.1:14526-37193 GCA_027495735.1 Lutjanus campechanus | reverse complement strand
GTGATATATAAAAAAAAAATTACATTTACTCAAGTCCTGTAGTACAATTTTGAGGAACTTATACTTTACTGAAGAATTTCCATTTTCTGTTAATGTATAAATATTGTACTTTTTACTCCACCACATTTATTTAGTAACTTTATTTACTAGTTACTTTGCAGATTCAGTTTAATGATGTAAAATATTATCACAAATAATTTCACGAGCTACCCAGCAGTATATAAAGAAATTAAAATTTACCAGCTGTAACATTAAAGTAATGTGAACATTAATGCATTAATAATATAATACTGTATTTACTGTTCTGAAATGGGACATTGTGCATAATGTGTACTGATAGTTTTGTACTTTCATTTGATTTTAAATGCAGGATATTTACTAACAGAGTAACTTTTAACACTGCTTTCTCATAAATAACCCTTTAGATAGAATATATTTTGTTGTATATTGTATATTTCCCCCTGGCTGGTGTTTCCAGCACTTAGCTCCTTAGTTCAATGGAGTTTTTTGTAGATAAAGAATGATAGTGTAAATAAGGCAAATTAGTATATTGGTTAGAAAATTAATTAATTAATTAATTAAGAGGTGGTAGGTAACAAAGTACAAACACTTCATTACAGTGCTTCAGTAGTTTTTCAGGTTATCTTTACTTTACTTAAGTATTTAATTTTCTGACAACTTTTTATTTTTACTCCAAACATTTTGACTCAAATATCTGTACTTTCTACTCCTTAAATTTTCAAAACAGGCTTAAGTTTTAATGCATCTGAGCGGAATTATTATTTTCATTTTGCTTCATTGTCCGCCGCCGCCTTCCAAACAAGACCAAATTCAACCTAAATGTTGTATCCATCAGTAGGAATGTAAGAAAATACGGATACAGTATTGAGTATTGCAATATTATGTTTTGTGATACAAAAACGTTGTTGTGTTTAATCCCTCGACTGCGAGACAGCAGTGTTGTTATCCATCTTCCCTCAGATTTTTGGCATGTGGTGGTGTGTTTCTCACACTTCGACAGTTTTCCTAAAATTAGATTTAAAAAAAATAGAAATATTCATTTTGCTAACAGCATTGCGATATGTTGAATAGTAACCCCTGTAATAACCCTTGTACTGTGATACATATTGTATTGCCAGATTCTTGCCAGTATCACTAATGACAGACATAACAGACATGAGGGAGACTCGTCAACAGAGAGCGGTTCAGTTAGCTTTGCACAGAAACAGCTGATAAAAATGTCCTTTAGAGGGCGACTTTTTACTTTTATACTTTGAGTACATGTCAGAGCCTGTACTTTTACTTGAATAAGTAAGTTTAATCAGTACTCACACTTTCACATAGTATCTGTATTATTTTATATTTGAGTAAACAATGTGTGTGTTTCTATCACCTCTGTTTATTGTCTAATCAGCCAAAGTGACTTATCACAACCTCACAACCTAAAAGTTGTTTTTCAGGTTTATAATAAATTACTTATCATCAGGCATCAGTATCAACTTATATATCCTTCAGAGAATGAATCTTAGTATCAGCTGACACCAAAAGAAAAATCATCAGTAAAACCGGCCTCATATTTTCATAGTAAACATTCATATACTCATTATTACCACAGCATGCACATAATTGTTTGTGTATAGGTATATGTTGCTAGGTGACAGTCTCTCAGGCGACAGTGTACATCGTCATGGCCACTGGCTCACACAGATTGGGCTGTGCAGATACTAACTTTGGCAGAGGGGTGAAGAGGTCGGAGGTCAGAGGTCGTGTTCCAAACTGGTAGCTAAGCTTCATGTTGCTCTGGCAGATTTTGTCGCCGCCGCATCCTTGTCGCAGGAAGTTCACCTGCAGAGGGTCAACGAGAAGGACGAGAATCTCAAAGCACATTCTGCATCCACATTTCAGGTTTTTGACACAAGATCCAATTATGCAGCACGGTTAGCGCTGAACTGTGTTCATTTTACACAAATTTTGACTGCATTTAGAGCTACGTATCCACTGGCAACAGCTACTCAAATGTGAATATATCATGGCTATTATACTATGTCCTCTATGATAGTAAGTTGAATTTCTGTGGGTTTGTCAGTGGTTAAAGTTTGTCAGTAATTATGAAGATAATTAACAATAATCATTAACAACAATGAAATAGAACTTGCAGCCTTAAATGCATTACACTTTTCTCCATCAATGTACTTTATAAGCTTAATAAACAGCAGATATCAAGGGTTCAAGGGAGGAAGACTACATGGGATGCAGCCTGTAAATGTGTGTATGAGAAGTTGTGTTTTATGTATGTAAAGGATCTTCACTGCAGCAGTATTGTATTTAACTGAGGCGCATGTGAAGTAACCATCTTTTAACAACAGAATCAAACCAAGAAATCCAGTTTAAATCCCCGTATTACAACAAAAAACTCACTCAGCATCTTAATCCATGTTTATGTTGTTTAGCGAAATTAATTTTTCCAGTAGATATGTTTTATATATCCTATTTTTGGCTTTAACAAGCCTCGACAAGCCTGAAATGTGCCTCGTAAAACCCAACTTGTTTATACAGTGATCTTCAGGAAAGTGTAGCCTATTAAAATTAATCCCGACCATAAAGTACTTGTGCTTCCTTTTTGTTACAGACCTCAGTGTGCAGCGTGTTAGAGGGGGAAACACTCAGCACAGGCGCCAGCTTTTCCAGCCTCTTGGCACCTGAGTGTCTGCGTGGTGGTACAGGTTTGATGGTGTGGGTTATTGCCAACGAGATGGGCCGCAGTTTGTCACGGATGTTCTCCTGCAGGGACAGACATCATTACAAAGATTAATGGACAGTAAAATATTTGGTCAAGTGCATAAGAGCTGGGATATGGAGTATTTTTACAGCATTTTGACTAGTACATGTAAAAATACTGAATAGAGAATAAACAGTTCAGTTCTGTTCACTATTATTGAAGTATTATTATTTCCATTTAGTCAAAGTAAATACAGGCAATAAAGACAAAAAAAAACAAGAAGCAGAAATTATTGTTTACAAACTGAGCAAAAATAAATAAATAAATGAATAAAATTAACAGAACACTTGGCTGCACCCAAGATTAATTTAATATATTAGTTCTAATCAGTATTTAGCAAAACAAGGTTTAAAATGAGTAAATCCAGATTTAAAGCAGAGCTCTGCTGCACAAGTAAATAGAGTTTAATCAGTACATGTTTGCTTACCCAAATTAAAATATATATATATATATTTAAAAAAAAAAAAGAATAAAATTGACTGTCAGGACCTGGTAAGTATGAAAGAAGATGGGCTGCTCTCCACTCCTAAACAAAACATTACACTGTTCCCTAGCTAGCTAAAAGTCTAACAAAATGTTAGCCCACATTGTTTGCTAACTTGCAAAAAAACCTCCTAAAGTGTAAGTTTAAAGTTAATATTTTAACCTACAATTTATTTAAGGTTTAGAGTTAAGACTAAACTAGTTTTAATGTTTGGTTTAACTAAGTATTATTTAATGCTTTAATGAGGTTTAGCCATCAATCCTTGCTGATGCAGCCCAGCGTTTTATGATTTTAAGACCACAATAAAAACTAAATAATCTGTTTTTGATCTGAACGACATGAACAAATCTATATTACTGACATGGAGCTGGAAGACAGCGGTGGTGCATGCGGGGTTTCCCTGTCGATGTAGCTCCACCTCTTCTGTCTGAGTGTACTCGGGCTCCAGGGGGCTGCGGCCCAGGAAGTTAACACGGTGCGGGAGGCCCAACTTCCTGCGCTCTGTGTCGGCTTCAAAGTGCACCACCAGGGCTGGTAGGGAGTAAAACGGGGAGCGATGCACGAAGAGAGACGGAGGGATTGAAAAAACAGAAATGTCAGGACACACACAGAGAGCACTTAAAGAGCCCACCAGAGACTGAACATATATGAAACCTGCATCTGAGGGAATACAGTATTACACAGCTGTGATTGAATCATAATAAAGTCTAAAGTTACGCCAAAGATAAGGTTACTTTTCACTGTGAATAGACATGACTGCTGTCAGTGAGAGGCTGAGCTGAAGTCTCACACGAGAGAAGAACAGAAATGGTTGTGACTTACTAATGTGTGGTGAGTAGTGTTCTGGGTGGGCCGTGAAGGTGAAGCACGCCTTGACCTCCACGCTAAAAACAGCAGACGGTGGAAAGTTAAAAACATTAAGGTCTTTACAACAGTAACAGAAAATCTGTTGCAGTTTTTAAATTCTGGGTTGAGCTCAGTTATTCTGGCCGTTTCTCACATTATCAGCTCTTACCAGACTCCGTCTCTGCCCTTGCAGTTCCTCTGCTCCAGATCAATGTATTGAAGCTCGGTAGGTATTTTTCTGATCACATGGATGACTGGGCGAGACCTTTGGGGACACAGAAAAACAGCAGGCAGAACAAATAATGAATAAATGATCATAAAAACAGATTGGAAACATGCAAGATTAATGATAAGACAAAGCAAAAGAGCAGGATACTGCAGAAGCAAAATAACAACAGAAGGCCAACTTCACATGAAAACAAGTCTATAAAAATGCGTTTTAAGAAATTATTTAAAAGATGTCACTGATTCTGCAAGCCTGATCTCCTCTGGCAGGTCATTCCAAAGTCGAGGGGCCCTGATGGAGAAAGCGCGGTCACCTTTAGATTTAAGCCTCGACTTTGGAACAGCCAGGAGGGTCCTCGCCCAAGAATCTAAGGCTGTGTACTGGCTCATAAGGGGTTAACATTTCAGCTATGTAGCTAGAGGCCAGACCCAGGCGGGCTTTCAAAAGTGATCAGTAAAACCTTAAAATCAATTCTAAAACACAGGAAGCCAGGATTGGGGTGATGTGATGTCATCTGGTAAACCCAGTAAGAAGCCTAAGCTGCTGCGTGTTGGACCAGTTGGAGGCAGGAGAGCGATTTTTGTTTAATGCCAGAGAGGAGTGAATTACAGTAATCGAGTCTGGAGAATATGAATGAGTGGATGAATTTTTCCAGGTCAGAGCAGTGGTTTGATTCTTGAAATGGTTCATAGATGGAGAAAACAGGACTGGACTTCGTGTGTGTTTGGAAGCTGAGATCTGAATCGAATATTACTCCTAGATTTCTGGCAGTGTCAGTGACATTTGTAGACAGGGGACCAAGACTCAACAGTATGACTTCTGATTTTGAGTTGTTGAGTTGGAGAAAGTTCTGAGCCATCGAACGGTTTATATCATTGAGGCAGTCTGACACAGCAGGGGCAGCTATAATCTGTATTTCATGTGCTCAGATTTGGAATTTTCCAACAATAAAAAGTTACAGTTTCAAATGCACGTGTCATTTGGGTTTTTAAATAAATCTTTTCTCACCTGAAGAGAACCACTGAATCATTGAGGGAGCCCACTGCCAGATCTGGGTACTGGTTATTATCAATATCCAAACCACCCGAGATGGAGTATCCAAAACGTCTCACATCGAAGTCACGACCATCCAGCACCTGATGGAGAAGAAGACAGTTACTCCTGTGTTATTATTCTTATTACTTCACTTTTTGGTCTTTTCATTCTTATTCTTCCTTTGTATGAACTTGGTATGAACCCTGTGACTCACCTGAGCAGGTTTAGTTTCAATTCCAGCATCTGAGCCTCTGTAGATGAAAACTTTGCCATCTCCATCGAACGGTGCCCCCACAGCAATATCTGAATACAGATACAGAATTGATAGGAACATTATTGGAAACATAAGAAATAAACATTCTATTAAATGATTTATAGTTTACATTTAAACATATTAAAACAGAAAGCACAGAATAAAAAGCACACATGGGAAAAATGCTACTTCTCATAAAGCGTGAAAATAAAGTTTCATGAATGTTAACTGGATTTAAACTATTTAAATACAAATCTATTTTAAACAAAAGCAGTAGAAATTGAATAGAATCAGTCCCTTTTCATTATTATATTATAAGCAAAACTGAGTGAAAGTAACCAACAACAATGACAGCAGTAGCTTTTGTGTGTCTTAAACTTAGATTTAGTAATTATTATCAGGGTTGGGCAAAATTAAATTAAATTACTTTGAAATGTAGTCAATTACTGAACACAGATTACATGGCAAATTTTGTCATTTGCAACATAATCCATTGGATTACAAAAAAATATAATCTAATCTGAATAATTTGGGGTTACTGCAAAATCAAAATACAAAGAAAATGCAAATGTGGATGCAGTAAGACGCAGACAAGTTACACAAATATTCCTTTTTTTCTGTGGACATATCAAAACATTTTCTTTGCGAATAAAATGCGTCGGGTCTCTTTGTCTCACGCCTGCTCAGCCCAGGAGCAGAACTTGTTTATGACAGGATATAAATCAAACGTGCTCTTAATAAAGCATCGGTTTTATAGTGGGAAAATAGTACTGTTAAAATTGCCATACAACCCTTAACAATGTAACTATGATTCAGTAACATTTTTCAAAAGTAATCTGTGCTGATTACAGTTACTTAATTTTTGTACTCTGTTTATGTAATCCCAGTTACATGTAATCTGTTACTAGCCCTGATCACTTAATGTCAAACTGATTGTGTATTTATCAGTGTCTGAGAGAAGTTTTTAAGGTCAGGGCTTAAAGCCCATCGCTGTCACCTCCGTATCCGTCCTGGTCCAGGTCTCCGACGCTGCTGACTGTCATTCCAAACATGGAGTCGTAGGTTCCGTTGAGACGGATCGGCCGAGCCTGATCGTCCCAGTGACCGAAGGGGTTTAGGTACACGTACACGGCTCCACCAATCTCTGCTTTACGGTCAAAGAAATTAGGAGCTCCAACAATCAGATCTGTCCAGCTAGAAACAGAAAGGGTTAGGGTTAGGGTTAGGGTTAGAAAGTTAAAAAGTTATTAATAACATTTTATAAAGCATCTACAGTCACCCACATTTACTCCTTTTTTAAAAAAATTTTTATGATACTTTATACTTCTGCTCACTTTACACTTCACTGCATTCATGTTAATAAGATAAGCCTTTATTGATTCCTAAAAATTTGGGAACAAATATTTAACTGCTATAGATATAAGCTACTTTTCAGATGAGATTTTACATGAAAAACAAGATCAATTTATAAAATACGATGTATTCTCGTAATTTAAACTAGGCCTACCTAAAATTATATAAACTTAATCCCACCTAAAACAACTACAGTAAAGCACTGTGATGTAATTCATTCCGACACCTGTTCTGCCGACACCGAGTTAATTTACTTTTGACACCTTAAATACATTTTGTCAACATGCATTGGTGGTATAGGAGATTAGAGTTGCACTGAATCGAAACTTTAACGACCAGTGTGTAGGATTTAGTGGCATCGAGCATTGACTTTGCAAATTGCAAACACTTTGCTGACTAAAGTGGCTGTGAAACTCCACAAAACACAAAAGGCCGTATCTAGAGCATAGACTGTATATAGAAATGGACGGAACCTTCGTGACGTCACCCATTGGTTTCTGAACACCCGTTTTGAAGCCTCGAGTTTCAGATTTGGCCAGTGCCATTTTGACAGTTTTGAAACCGGATGTGAATATGATTGGTTGAGACGGTGGAGGGCGAGCATAGACGGTATAGTCTATGGGAGCGAGTGAGTGGCACTACCATAGGGCACTACTCAATCACGAAACCACGCCCCTAATTATACAAAACTTTAAGCCTTAATAAAAAATCAACGAATGACTTATATGAAAATTCAAGTCTGGTTCAGTGAACATGGTGGGGGATATTAGCGATAGAGACCAAAATTGTTTTTTTGTCACGGGCTATAAATGTTTATTTCAGCTGTAAAGTTCGGCATTTTAGAACGGGGGTCAATGGGACCGGGCTTCTTTTTGCAGCCAGCTCGCTCGCCCCCTGCTGGATTTAGGTGAGAATACAGCGTTACTGCACTTCCGCATTGGCTTCATTTTTCAGAGCAGGAAGCTCTGTCCACATACAGTCTATGATCTAGAGTCAGTGTGTGGTTTGTCTGTTCTGGGAACATGTGATTGCAGGGTGCTATTTCTTCCTCATCTAAAATATGTGAATACTTCTTCCACCACTGAGCCCCGTTATCTACTTCATGATGATCATCCATACTGACTCCTCACCCGTCTTTGTTCAGATCCGTCGTGGCCACCGAGTACCCAAATGAAGACGCCAGCTCCTCCCCCCAGAAAATGTGTTGTGGCACCAGCCGGTACACGTTGTCCTTCTTCAGCAGCACCACTGCTCCCGTGTGATTGGCCCGAGGCGCACCTGCCACGAAGGTCAGCTCCCCGAGGCTCATGATCCCCATGGCTGAGTCCACAGAAAACCCTGGAAGATGAGAGACCGCAGGACGCACGGAGGGGAGTACGGGGGGCAGGAGGAGGAGAAGGTCAGGGGTTAGTATTGACCGTGTGGGGCTCAGAGGCTCGTCTCCTCTCAGTGTAGCATGTTCAGCTCATCTTCTTCCTAATGAAATGTGTGCCTTAAGTGACTATTGATTATATGACAAACTCATGATGGGTGTAAATGTCCTGCTGTGTGTTGTGTTTGCTGCGGGCCGGGCGATGGTTGTGAGTCCACTGGCCGGTTGTGACGGTAACAGAGGGAGATGAATGTCTCTTCTCTTAATGTCTCCAGAGATTCATGACGCTGCTGCTCTGTATCAGCTGCCTGACTGAAGGCAGTATGTAAACATGGAGGGAGGACGTTAATCAGATTTATAACCTGAAGCTGCTCCGCCTTTTTGTGAGTGTGCTTTGTGAATGTCTGTCTGTGTGTGTGTGTGTGTGTGTGTGTGTGTGTGTGTGTGTGTGAGTGTGTGTGTGAAGGAATGTGAGGATGCATATAAATCAGGTACACTCTTAGAAATAATGGTGCCAACGAGAATCATTAAGGGTTCTTCAGCTTGTTCCCACAGGAGAACCACTTTTGGTTGTAGTAGGAGCCTTTATGAAGGTTCCATTTGGAACACTCTCTGATGGTTCTATCTAGGACCCAACATTAAGGGTAATACCAACTGTAGATCCATCTGTGAAAGGGAACGAGAACCTTTTCATATTCCAAGAGTTTTAAGCTTGAATTCACTCAGGAGGTTCTACCAAGAACCTTTTGATATTTCAAGGGTTTTATCAACACATTCAGGTGGTTCTACCTTTTTATAATCCCCAGATCCTTAACACTCAGAGGGTTCTGCCAAGAACAATTTTATATTCCATAGATTTTATCTAACTAACTAAAGGAGCTCTACTGAGAACTTTTTATATTCAACTTTTTATCTGGAACCCACCCAAGAACCCTTTTATCTTCCAAAGGGTTTATCTAGAACTCGCCAAGAAGGTTCTACATTCAAAGGGTTTTACCTAGAACAAACTCAGAGGGTTCTACTAGGAGCCTTTTTATATTCAAAAGGTTTTATCTGTAACACACCCAGGGGGTTCTACCAAGAACCCTTTTATATTATGCTGCATAGAACCTTTAACAATCCTTCAAGAACTCTTGAAGAGCTCTTTCCTCCAAAAAGGGTTCTTTGGATGAAAATGGTTCTTAATGGAACCCTTAGTTTTACAAAGAACCCTTGACAAACCCTTTCTTCAAAAAAGTTTCTTCAGAGGCAGATGACTCTGGGTAAGAACCTCGGCCCTTCAGGACGAGGCCTTTAGGAACCCTTATTTCTGAGAGTGCAGAGCAGAGGAGTTAACAAGTGGGAGGGGGAGGGGCGTGTGTACGTGGTGTTTGCTTCATAACAAGATTGCGTTGAGATGTTGTTATCAAGCCGTGAAAAATCACACATCATATCAAACATTTCACCTTTAACAGAAGCAAGCACATGCATTTGCTTCAGCAGCATAAAGACATGCAGAGGGTGTGAGGAGTAATCGATCAGAACATGCAGGGGAGGGGGGAGCATTTGTTAGACCTGAGTAAACATGCAGAGGGAGACAACAACAGAGGCAGACAGTGAGCAGCTCCATGGTGGCAGGTGTGGAATGCAACAGTCTGCAGCGCAGGCCGGTCCTGTAAAAACTGATGGACGGAGACAAAGGTGCTACTTTTTCCACACAGGGTGGCTTTAACACACAGGCTTGCTACAAGGTCGTCTCTGTAAAACTAAATGGGGGATGAAAGCTTAAAGCAGCAAAAGGATTTTACAGAGGCCCTGAAACTATACATTCACAACTGCAAGTCTTTGCATTATAATGTTCATACGGTGCTTGTGTGTATATGCTCATGCTGTATATGTTTGAGTAACTGGATATTTCTTTTTTATTTCCTTTAATACTTCTTTTTATAGTCTTCTTTGTACTATTTTGTTGCCTTTTTTGGTTTATTCTCTACTTGCACAATGTGGCGTAAAGCCATTTTATGAACTGAATGTCTGTTTACTTACTGTCAACGCTACAGTAATGTTACGCCTCTAACCTTAGCGATCACCTTACAATGCTTTTTTTTATGCTGCTGTGTTGTTGAAATGTAACAGGTATTCTGTGGTATTTTTGGAATATCTGTTCAACATCACGACATTTCCTAGACTTTATATAATGATGGTGCTGCAATGTTGCTAAAACGTCACAAAATCACAAAAAAGTGGTGAAAACTTTGGGACAGCATACTGACGACATATAAAATAACATGCTGACAACGGCATTCTGGAATTTCACTTGGTTGGTTCCTACGTCACATATTGCAAAGGTTATGTTGCAGGTACGTTCCTACAACATACCAGCAATATTTAAAAGAACGTGCTGACAACGGCACTCTGGAATTTCACTTGGTAGTTTGCCACAACGTCACATTTTGCAAAAGTTGCGTCGCAACAACATTCCTGCATCAACTTTGCGTTAGTAATTAATCATCTCAGTGCCTGAGCTAGCTACTCAGTGTAGCACCAACGATAGTTCGATTTTCACAGCTCAACTCTGTTGCTATGGCTCTTTCCTACACTTGCTGCTTGGATGAGCTGCCACAAATTCAAGTGACTGAGGTACATCGTCTTGCCAAAGCCAGCAGTGAAGCTCCAACCTCATTGTTGGATCGGGGTTTTTAATTGTACTGTACGTTAACATAACTTAAACATTCAAGGCTGTCAAGGGAGCATCAGATATTAATACATTTTTAAAAAAAATAAATTCAGTTGTTTTTTGTTTTTTTTACTTTTCCATTTTCTTTGTTTCTTGTTTCCGTTTTATCCCATCAATTAGTTTGTGAATTAGTTTCACAAACTTTTATCAGCAATTAAAACAATATAAATATATTTTGCTCTGTTTTTTAATTACTTTTTTTTTACGATAAAGTCAAGACTAAATATGATGTTTTGACTAGAGCTGTGAACAATGGTTGCTCCACTTGAATGTGGCATCAAGCCTCCGGACAAAAAACTCTATTTGGCCTGGCACGCTGCAATAAAGAGATTTGTTCTGTTCTCTATGACAGGATTCAATGTGGCCTTGGTGGAGGTTAAACAGACATATGCTTTTATTCAGCAAGACACTGCCCTTGGAATGTGATTTATGTATTTATCTTAATGTAGGAAACAGTTAGAATAATGTGACATTTTGGATTTAATGATAGTCCAGAAAAAATAATCAGAAAGAGCTACAACACCATCTCTATGATTTTAGTAAGCGTGCATAGGTGTAGCATATCATCTGGTTAGGATCAATGGAAGCATGTGAGTAATAAATGAAGGCTAAAAGGTCATGTGGGAATTAGTGTTGTCAAGGAGACGGCTCAATATGGAGAGCGGGAGGGTAAGCAGGGTTGGAGGTATGTGAATAAAGAGATTTATGGAAGATCCACACACTTAGTGAAAAGTAATAACTGGAACCCACAATAACAATAAATATAGCTCCTGTTAAGCAGACAGAGGCTCTGAAGACTAAATCACCAGAGATCCGTATCAATATCACAATCATAAGAATTTCTTCAAAAAAAGAGACTTTAGTCCACCACTTTGGTACAGACGGAGATATCTGAACAGCAATCTGATGGATCGCCAAGATTGTAGAGATATTCATGGTCCCCAGAGGTTCCTACTGACTTTGGTGATCTCCAGACTTTTCCTCTAGTGCCACCAGCAGGTCAACATTTTTATTGGTCCAGAAAATATCTCTACATCTACAAGATGCACTGGAACACAACTGACCCCTCTTAAGTACCGTCTTTTTTTTTCTTCTTCTGGTGTTTTTTTCTTTTTGGAACCTTGGTAAGAAATTCTCCTTTCCTGTTTCCTGTAGATATGCTATGTGCTAGGCTAATCTATTTTTTCAAAGAAAACCAAATTTTGAGGCTGGTTTAAAGATGTTGCTGGGGGACCTGTAAAACATAGCCTACTTAGTTGCATCTAAAGTTAGCTAATATGAGCAAAATGCTAGCTAACTAATCTACATAAATTGTTAGCTAGCTTATTGCATCTGATAACTAATGTTAGCAAAATTTCAGCTGACTAATTTGCTAATCTACACAAGGAAACTAAAAAAAAGTAAAAAGTAAAAAACTCTTTTGTAGTTTCCTTGAAGTTACATCAATTGTTAGCTGTTAGAGCATTTTAACAAACAAAAAGATGTGAGCATAAGTTGCTTTTATAGGTCCCCCAGCAAGGTCCTTTAACCATCTCAAAACATTTTTTTCTTATTAACACAGTAAATAGAAAAGGAACAATTTGACCAAGTTTGCTCAGCTGTTATTGGAGAAGCAGGGCTGAGGATGGGTCAGTTTTTTGAAAACATGGTTTCCAGAACCTGGTCATCCTCTGTCTTTTCCTCTGGCGAGGCTGACATTGTGGTTTTGAATAAAATGTGTCAACAACTTACATTGCCTTCAGAACTGTAATAACTTTGGTGAAACCTCAACTTTCCATCTAGCGCCGTTATCAAGTCAAAATTTTAATTTGTACGATACTTTAGTTTACAACCAAACACACACAAAACTTACATTCCCATCAGCATCAGCTAAGACTTTAGTGCTAATTAACAAATGTTAGCACGCTAAGATGCTAAGCTAAGACTAACTACGAAATGTTACTATGCTATGAAGCTAAACATTAGCATGCTAAGATGCTAAACAAAGACTAACTAACTAATATGGTAAAAGCTATATCTGCTAAACACCAGCATGTTAGCATTATCATTAAGGGCCTGTTAGCATGCTGATGTTAGCATTTAGCTCAAAGCACCGCTGTGCCTCACAGAGCTGCTAGCATGGCCGTAGACTTGTATTTGTTAGTTAAACCTTTTAATCAGGAGAACAATTCAGTAAAATTATGACAAGAAAACCACCACCACCTTGAAAGCTTCGTACCGACACACACATGCAGACTGACTCAACACACTACAGACGACAGATACCTACAGACAGAACAGACAAACACCCTGCTGCTACTCAAAGAGACAACCATCTCAAATTAAATCAAGTGAAATTACATTAAATGAAATTAAACTACATTAAACTAAAATAAATGAAATAAAAATAAATTAAAATAAATTAAATTAAATCATACTTTTACAGATTTTTTTTTTTGGATGGCTGTCTCTCTGTAACAGTAAAGGTGATACGGGCCCACATAGTACATAGATTACACACTAAAAATCTATATATGTGGAATTAGCAGAGAGGTTTAAGACGGGAAGACGGAAAAGAGGGTGGGACTACTTCCACTACAAGCCCAAGTCCGGTCCAAACAAAAACACCTCACGCCTACAAACCTAAGTAGCTATTATGAGCTACATCCTCAAACGGTGTGGGCCGGCTGGAGGGCTCCAGAGTTTTGTACAGCAGTGCATCTTCAATGGGGCTAGCCATGAACAAGAGCCCTATGGCCCGAGACAGGAAAAAAAAAGATAGAAAGAGAAGGAGAGACAGAGGGTGGAGGAGTGTGGGAGGGGAGTGATAGGGTGGTGAAATGGTGAAGGGGAAAAAAGGAGTGAAAAGAGAGGAAAAAGGGAGAGGGAGGTGCAGGTGAGACAGGCTGTGATTGATCGTTTGTTTTTTTTGTCTTTGTGGTGCCACAGTGGTTTTTTGCTGCAAAACCACCGGGTACCTGGTGGAGAGACGACATGTCAGGCTCAGACTGGACCCTGACTGGATGTACACCACCCTCTTCACAGTTTTGACATGTTTTCCTCTAATTTTTAAGATGATGGAATGGGGATAATATCATTCTTGTTGGATTGATTTCTAGAAAATGTCTGCCAAGAAAGGGAGAGGTCGCAAAATTTAGCAAATACTGGCTGGCATCATAAGAATTCATGTCAGGCCACAATGAGCTCACCCTCCGCCTACATTCACATGGGAAAGTGTTCAAAAAAAGAGGTGGAGTCATGTTTAGGGTGTTGTGAGTCACATACAGATAGGCTCATCCAGAAATAATCAGCTGGGAGCGACCAGTTTGAGCCAGTTTCGCCACAGTTGCTACTGTTCCCAACTCCTGTCGGGGGTCAGTCTGAGCCATGGTGTCGTCCTCCCCCCGGCCCTCCTCTCTTTCTCTCCTGTGCACAGGCAGCAGTGAGCGGGGAGGGCAAATCCTACCCAGGTAACTGTGGTAGGGCACAGGGATGAGCTGGGCATTAAGCTGTTTCTGATCTGCCACCTCGTAGGGTCCGTCGTCATAGAGACCGAGGTCGAGCAGAGTCTGGTTTAGGAGCTGGACGCGCATCTCGCCTGGAATAGAAAAAGGTGAGGGCCACAGCAACGTAACAAGAAAACACTGCCACACTTTCTATGAAGGTCAGGTCCACAATGCATTATAAGAACATATAACAAGGTTTATTAAGTATTACAAGTGCTGGGCATAATGTACTGTAAGTTCAGCATTTATAATGCTTTATGCCTCCATGCAGAAGTGACAAAAGTGTTTGAAAGAAGAATCTGAGTCCTGGTGACACAGCACATTATAACCATCATGACTGACACACTGAGAACTGCTCTAACATGTCATTACAGATTATAAATTCCTTCTGAAATGGAATAATATGTCATAAACCTCATGCAATTAACTTAAAGCTCACAAAGTTATGCTATAGTGTATCATTGATGTTTATAAAGCATTATTTCAGAAATTTAAAATTTATAATCTGTTGTGACATTACTTTTTTAAAATACTTGATTCTGATTTTTTTCAATTAAAGCATTCTAAAGTCCGTAATTTCTGTAAAACAAGCTGTTGCTATGACAAACAGACCGTTACTATGGATGCAGTTCTGATCCTGATCATTTTTAAATGAATATTCTAAAATTATAGGTTTTTGTTGGTAAGTAACCATGTAATAAACAGAATAATGCACACTGAGCAGGTTATTGTTGTGAAATAAACCTTCATCACCCTGTGCAATAATGCTGCTCACTGTACATTATCCCTCATGATACGTTCTCTAAATGTCTTTGTAACTGCATAAGATTATGGTAGTTATAATACTTTATAAATCTTATCATGAGTTGTCATACAAGATTCTAAACATCCATAAAGCCCCAATAAATGCATTATAATGTCTTGAGAATGTCCTTATGATGCATTACAGGCATGAACTTCAGTGAAAGTGAATACATGTACATATACATACACACATGGCCCACATCTGCACTACATATTGATCATCATAGTTTGAACAGCTTGTTTAAGCAGTCAATAAACAAACAAATCAGAATATAGTACTTTACTGTTTACAAACAAGAAATTATACAATACACATACAACACTGGATGTCAATCAAACTGCAACTTTGCAAAGACAATACTAAACTAAACTTTCTTTTTTCTTAAAACTAAATCAATTTTGTGTTGTTTCCTAAGATTTTTCTGGAGCTATCTCACCACTAATCACAGTTAATCTACATTTCTGTCATTTTCATGAACTGCATTGAGTATGGTGTAGCACGCTCAAAAAAACTATACAGCATGTCTGCTCTCCTCTCTGATTTGTTTGCATCCACTTTTCTGTACTACAGATTCAAAACCTGGTTAGAATTTGTGTAGTAAAGGGTGTAGATGTTTTGTTTCAACCTTGGGGTGGACACATATTAAGCAGGTGTCCTCCCCCAGGAAATTTTGAGCATTAAACCCTTTATTTCCAGCATTCTGTTGCCTTTTCTGCATCAATTTATAGTGGAAATGTCTTTTTTATGTTAAGGAATATATCAAGTCCACTGCTACTTTCACGTTTTTTAGGGGGAAACAATTGCACGTGTTCTAATATTTCTGCCTGTGTGTGTAGTATGAATTTAGGACAAGCTGCTACATTAACACACACCATCACCTACATTCTATAAATCTAAATACATGTTCTGTGTGAAACAGTCTTACAAACGTCAGAAAATAACAGCGGGTGAAATCAGAAACAACAAACACTCCCTTCACTCATCTACCAGACATGTTCTATAATGTGAATTGTATAAATTAAGAGAATCATGTAGTGAGGCACAGCATTGATCTCATGTGGTAGATTATGACAATATAAAATAAATCAGTCCACTGCTGCACAAAATAAATCTCAGCGCTTTCTTTGATTAAGTGCGCGCCTCTGCTCTGCATAATGTCTGCGTCCAATTACTAGATTGGTTTATAAATCAATTCACTGGTCTTAATCTCTAATACAATTGTCTCATTAATTGTACAGTTTTAATTAGACAGTTTACATGTATTGGCTCTCCTCTCCAGCTCACATTAGTTGCACCAATATTTCTTAATAATCATTGTAATAACAGCGCAGCACTAATGAAGGCAGGACATCAATATACACACGGGAATATAATTTAAAAACATCTCCTACTAACATTTCTTTCTTCCTTTAATATTCATACCTGTCTGTTGGATGTGTAGGCGTGCACTTTGCTAATTATTTAATCAATTGGAGGTCAGTTTTATTTACCATTTACAACTCAACACACCACACAGATTGTCCTCAGGCTGGGTTAAAATTTGTAACACGTGTGATACTTTCTGTAAGTAAAATGTCTGTGTCACTGCCTTTTCGCAGCCTTGTCTCTGTGGTCCAGCTCTCTGCAGCTCAGTCAGACTCCTTACCTTTCCAGTTGTATGTCCCCGGAGCCCCAAACAGGATGAAGTTGTTGTCGGGGGTGAAGCTGACAGCAAGGCCCTGCTGACAGAAGCCAAACTGCTCGTGTCCCTGCGGCCGGCCCTCGCAGAACTTCCACTCCCCTCCGTCCAGGTCATCTCGCTCCGTCAGATCCTCACTCAGGACGTAGCAGCGTCCGATGGGGTCACGAGTCTCTGAAGGTTGACTGACACGTTGTCTGAGCTCATACAGGTGAGCGCAGGTCTGGAGAGGAGACAGGATATGACATTAGAGTATTCATTAGAGATGTCTTGGACATCAGTTGGCTTTGAGTTTTACGCAGCGTGATAATCTAAACCAAACGGAAAATGTTCAAGATCTTTGGGTCAGAAGCAGAACAACATTTTCGTTATTTTAAGACCGGGAAGACGTTCCTCCTGAAGCTTCCTGCACTGATGCGTTTACAGGATGTGGTCTGTACTCACCACCACTTTCCCTCCGATCCCCTGACTCTTGACTGTAACTCCCAGCCACTGGTTGTCTTTGCTCTCTCTGTTCAGACTCACTGAGGGAAAACACAGAAGGAAGTAGCAATCGTAACAGTTTCCATATTGTAAAACAATTAGGACCTGAGCCACAGCAAGCAAACAGCACTTTGTTATTCAAATTCAAATTATAGTTAACTTTTCTTTAATAAAATGAAATGACCAGGGACAAGTAACTTTTGAATAAGTACATTTTAATGGCGACATTAGGAATAAGGAACGAATATATGTATGTTTATATATGTATTATGAGTGTAATTCATTTGCCAAAAATAGAATTGACGATTCACAAGAATATCCTTCTTCTTCTAGCCCTAAGTCACAATCACTGATATTATAAAATAGTCAGAGTTGAAAGACAAATTAGACAATAATGTCTGCAGAAAATTCAAGAAAATAAAGCAGTGAAAATCTCTGCCATCTACAAAGTAGGGCTGCAATAAACAATTTATTGTCATTGTCCGTTAATCCAAAGATTATCTTCTCAATTAACTGAGCGATGATTTCGATAATAAATAGTCAGAAAATGACAACTGACAAAAGTTGACATGTTTAAATTGGTTGTTTTGTCTGACCAGCAGTTGAAAACCCAAACGTATTCAGTTTACTGTCATAGAGTAGAGGTCTTCACAGGTCCACCCAAACCCAAGGACCAGGACCCGATGTGGGACGCATATGGGTTCAGATCCACGTTTTACATTTACGGTCAATTAGATCTAGGTCAGGTCCTGTTCTATCACCATGTGTTTGATTAACATTAGGGGTACCCCCGGGGTCAGACTTGTTTCTGAGAGTACAGATGATAGCAAATTAGCATTGTTAGCAGCGGTGGCAATGAACAAGCAATATAGATCAAAGGGCAACCAGTCGACGTTATCTTTATTAGGGTAGATGCAACAAAGCTGCAGAGATGATTCTAAACAAGTTGTGTTTGTGATCTGTCACCTTGACAGCCAGTGGACCTCTAAGCTAAGTGGATTAGGCAGGCTGTTTCAATCAGCAAGAGAAGAATGACAGAAAACCTGGACCTAATGTACCAACTGTCTTGGCGTGGAGGACGATCACGGCCGAACACAGGAGAGAAGGCATTACATTAGGAAAGACACAAATCAGCTGTGAAATCAGTGCTGAGCAGGTCTGTGGTTCCTGGCCTGGTTTGAGTCTGACATTTCTCAGTTCTGCATGGGGTCCAGGTCCCAGCTTTGAAATAATAAACAGTCAATTGTGTTGCTGATTCAATTGCCTAATCCAGTGGCTCCCAAACTACGGGACAGGCTCCCCTGGGGGGGACGTAGAGCCACTGCAGGTTTCGTACTCAATTATTATTAATGATTGATATGAATGCACACTCACCTGCTCCATCAATATCCACCCTCTCACAGTCGTACTCCTCTGGTGTGATCGGACACTTGAACAAGGCTCCTGGCCGACTGCCCCGCAACAGGCCCTGCCCCGCTGCCTGCGGCGCCCCCACAAGGATCCTAAAGGAACATCAGTGACATTTAATTATAATGTCTGTGTCAAAGATTGTTTTGTGTCATTGGTACATGACAGAAACGAAACATCTCATGTGTGTACCACAACTAACAATGTGTCTATAGCGGCTGTTCAGGATCTTAATGTGACTGTAGATGTGATGCCAACCACACATGACCTGCTGTTTCTGGTGGCAGGGTTATTACACATCACCTGCTCTCGTTTTATTTCACATGTGACCGGTGGCACATTTCACACAATAGCCTCAGCTGACCTCAGCCACCATTACTGTGAGTACAAACCCCTGCAGCTCAAGCGAGACTCTTCAAGTCCTGCTGAGACCACCTACAGTCATGTTATCTCGACTTCAAACTGATTCACAACAGCCCTGCAGACTCTGCATGTCCTGCGCCTTGTTTGTACTCACAGCATTCACCAATCATCCCTCCACTATTGAGGCAAGGAAACGTTTTATTCTCAGTGAGGTGTTGCTGATATTTTGAGGCCAGTGTCACTGCCCTCTGCCTTATTTGGAGCGGCCGATTCAGGCTAGGATGCTATTTAAAAACCAAACGTTGAGCCACATTCCACCCAACACCGTCAGCCATGGCATATGCATGGAAGCGAGACATGGGGAAACAGAGGCAGGGAAGAGAGATCGGAGAATAAAGAGCAGATTGTAAGAAGACAAAAGTGAGAGGGATCAAAATTGGTGGATGCCACAACAAAATGTGCCTGCTGCTTACATGTAATTATAATAATGATTGGCTCAAATGCCTGTGTTAAAAGCTGCCATCACCAGCCCCCACCCCCCATATCTACCTTGTTATGTACACACTTAAATTAGAGCTATCACTATGCAAGTATTTTGCCTATAAATACAGTGTAGCAAGCTGATAGCACTGCATGAACCAGGCACAGACAGACAGAGACATGGTCTAAGCGGTTACGGACATTCAGCCATAACAAGAGTACTGGGTGTACAGCAACTCATCATATTAATTTACTTCTGTGCTGGATAACTGAAACTGTTGTTTGATATAGTACATTGTGTACATTTCATAATACTGGCTCCACTCTGTTCATAGTAACGTGTCAATTGTGCTGTCTGTGCCTCCTTCCCTACTCATCTTCAACCTCATCTTTTGTAGTTTTGACAAGTTTTTAGCAGCTAACAGTGTGCTGCTGGTTGGTCGGTCATGCAGTGAAGGCTTTGGCTTGGAGTAAAATATCTCACGACTGGTCTCAGAATAACTGGAAAGTGAGTTCCCAACTGGGAACAACGACTTGGGTAAACAACTTGTCGAATCCCAGAACATGTGGGAGAAAAGCAGAAGTAGAAAGAAGGTTGTTAACTCTTTATTAATTCACACATTGCATATCACTTTTTTTGCTCACATGTCATGTGTAATAGGGTGACCTAAATTAGTTAAATTAGAACAAGTCTGGAACAAAATGACAGTTTCAACTCATCACCCAGATGCAACAAGTATAACAACAACATCCCTACCCATTGTAGCACCCATGTTGTTTCTGCATTAAGACTAGAACCCATCAAATTTGTAAACACGTCTTCATTGCATTAGTCCCCAGAAAACTTGGTAATTACCTGAATTTTCTAATGCTAATGTTTGTGCCACCAGTTTGTCAAACTTTTCACTTGTTCATGATTGTCATGAGAACAGACCTCAAACTCAGATGACCAAAATGCCACATGCATGTATGTAAATATGCTAATGGTATTGTTACTGTAAGAAAGAAAGAAAGAAAGAAAGAAAGAAAGAAAGAAAAAGAAAATTAACATAGGGTGTACATATAAATGTTCATATAAATGGCTAACAAACTAATGTTAACATGCTAACTATATGCAAAGCTAAGCAGCATTATTGTGGAACTTGTGTACGGTGAAACAAGAAACCATGTTGAGGCATATTCTCCTTGATCTACAATAATAACGTATCAAAACAGGAGAAATGATAGTTTGAAGGTGATGGGAAAGGGGAGAAGGAAACATGTTGGACCAGACCGCTGCACATCACAACATCTTACTCATTTTACACCGTGACAACAGCTGCTACTGTGACTCAACATCTTTTCTTCCAATCTAAGAAAAAACTGGTCCTCCCTTTCATCTCAGCCAACAGATGAAAAAACTGCCGCTGATATCGCCCAGACCGGCAGACAGCTCTACTTTCTATTTTCTACTCCCGATTTCTCTTCCCTGACAACTGCCTCTGTTGGGAGTGCAGCCGTGCATGCCTCAGGAATAACTACCCTCACCTTAATGAGTGAGAACCCCAAACAGCCACCCAGAGTCAAGAAGAAATAATGACTGCTGCACTTCACTGGTGGTCCACATGAGAAACCAACCAAACAGTGTTAAGCAAACGCAAACACGTGTTAAACTAAAGGGATTTGATAAAGAGGAAGAACACATCACTTAAAAAGCCTGATAAGATCTGATCCCTCTTATAGCTTCACATTCCAGGGAGCTCTGGTTTATGTTTAGGAGTTAAGGTGATACCTCTCTTTTCCCCCACGTGTGCAGACATACAGGCAGGTGTCAGGGTGTAAGGTGGGAGGTCTGTTAAACTGTTATACCGCCAGTATTTAGAGGAGAGAGTGGGCTGGTTCCCAACTTCTCCATGTGCCTAAATGTAATATTTAGCCAACTTTGACAGATTCAAATTATTCTTCAATGAGAAATCACTTCAGAGGACATTAGGTTTATCAAGCCACGAAGCAAACAATTTGAAGTCACCATCAGAAAAGTCTAAAATTACTGACATGTGACAGGACTGACAGAAATTAGAAATGGAGGAGAGAGACAGATAAATCTGCAACCTCAGTTAATTTAGGTGTATTCTGAAGACATCATATTCAATTAAAATAAAAGGTGCAACCACAACTTTAAGCGTAATAAATGGGGGGAGAGAGTGAGGATACTATACGGTATGAGGAATGTTTAGACTGTGGATTTTTTGTTTTGTTTTTGGCTTAATTCTTTTTTTTATTGACTTCAGCATGAAATACTAATAGTGTAGCACAAATTTTTACATCCACAGTTTCTCTAATATGAGAAATATTTCATACTAGACTTAAAATGTTTGACAATAAAATATTTGACAGTACTGATTATTGATTAATCAATTCAATAATTTTTCATGCAAAAATACCAAATATTCAGTAGCAACAACTTCTCATTATGAAGATTTGCTGCTTTTCTTTCTCTTGTGTAGCCTAACAGTTAATTGAATATCTTAGTTTTTTTTAAGTCTACTTGTTGGACAAAACAACTTTTCCATGCCTCCCATGTGCATAGTGTATTGTGGTTGTATGATGCTGAAGATGTATATTTTATGTGTATTTTATTAACCCTGTGAGTCCAACTAGGGACAAGAGTTGAAATACTCTGTATTGGAACTATGTTAAATTCCATCATCCCTATAAAATAAAATTTAATTAAAAAAAACAAACAAACAGATGAGTCAGTGTGACTCATCTGTCCACTCATTTGTCTCTATAGGCAATTAATTAATACTGTGAACTTGCACATTCCTTGTCCAGTATTTTGCACATTCCTGCATAACTGTATACGGGTCATATTTCTCTCTTATATATATACACACACACACACACATATATACATGTATAT
>JAJHUR010136286.1:0-14506 GCA_027495735.1 Lutjanus campechanus | reverse complement strand
TATATATATATATATATATATATATATATATATATATATATATATATATATACACACTTTTGTTTTTCATTTGTTATTATTTATGGTGTTTTGGCTTGAAGTACTTGCTTTAATCTTTATTTATATTTTTGTGCTTTATGTTTCTTGTTATGAACCAACATGACACAGCAAAACATGCTAACACATTAATTCTGATTCTTTCTCTGAAGGTGACACTATTTTCTAACATTTTATAGTGAAAAGAATTTAGTAATTATTTAAAACGGTTCGTTTCATTCACCCACAACTAGCGAACCGCCTTATGAACAACTCTTGGTTCTGTAATTTTTAATTTTACTATTTTGTGGTCGGGAACAAATATAAATAATTTCACAAACCTCATTCAGGATCAGTGAGTCAGGGAGACTAGACTAACATTCAACTAAACAACCCCTCTGTCTCTGCATTCTCTGGGCTACTAGTGGATGGAGAAGTGGGGGAAAGCATTTTGGTCATTTTGCTAACGAGGGGGGTGGTATCCCCCCTCAAATAGCCGACTGGTTGGAGCCCTATTTGAGATCATCCATGGCTCATTCCCCTTGATCTTTCCCTGAAATGAAAAGCATCTTTGTGTAAAAATTTGTGATTTAAAAAATAGATTCAAGAAGACAAAGGGTTATCTGTTGCTTGGCGTGCTCTTGCGATTGAATTTCCCTCTGGGATCAATAAAGTATCTATCTATCTATCTCTTCATTTTATGTTTGAATCTGTTTGTATGAAGTCAAGTGACTGAGACAGTTAGAATTGAATAATGCCCCAAATACAGACAGGCAGGCACACATGCCCCAATCTGACATAGATAAAATGTCATGGCTCAGTGATACTTTCATTTATTTGCCCCTTACTCACTGTTGAGCTCACTTCATTGTTCAGGATTGAGTCAGACAGCGTGATCATGATCTCCACTGCTAAGCTCGTCTTTCAGTAAACCCGCATTTGACATGGACTGTGTGTGTGTAATATGAGTGGTTGTGGCTATGTTGTTGCTGCTGCACTCTGGGCCTCGAGGAGATATCAGCGTGTTGAGCGTGACGGTGACGCTGTCTAGTGAAATACCCACGGTATCCAGACGCTACATAGCTGGCACCAGCATGACTGAAGTGTGTGTGTTTGTGTGTACAACCCGGCAATGTAAATTACACAGATTAGATAATGCACCTGGGCACCACCTATAGCAGCGACCTCGCTCTGACAAACTGATTAAAACAAGATAGTCTACAGGCATGCTAGTTACTCCATTAAGCAATGCTTAGACACAGCAATGCTTTGCACCACATGCTAACATCTGCAACGCTAACATACCAATGTTAAGAAGGGATCATATTTACCATGCTCACCATCTTACTTTTGCATGTTAGCATGCTAATATTTGCTAGTCAGCTCTAAACACAAAGTATAGCTGAGACCAATGAGAATGGAATTAGTTTTGCAATTAGATTTGCAGGTATTTAGTTATAAACCAAACTACTGGATTGGTTTGATTGTTTGTGACGGTAGATAAAAGGTCAACAACCTGAGGTTGTCACTCAGAGCCAGAAATGTAAACTTTATGATGGCCTAGAAGAACTCATAGAATCACCAACTTTAAAAGGATTCATGAATGTCTGCACCAAAAACATGCACTGATAACAACCATAGACATCACGTATTACCCACCACAAATTACTACTGGATTATCGATGGAGAAGACCATCCAGCCAATCACAGTGCTCATCAAGCTGCCAGGTATTGTTCAATCAGGTAAGTAATAGTTCACAGCAGGACCGTTTTCTCCTCAGAGGTTAAGTATTTTAAAGTAAATGTGGCAGCAGTGCAGTCGATCCATGTATGCCGCTCATCAGCTGTTAGTTTGGTCTGTGCGGAGCTCCGCAGGCCCTCTGTGGAGCTCTGCACTCGCCGCACATGTCCTCTGCACACCGGACACCAGATACATTGTAGTACCCATAAATTACACTTAATAGTCGACCAAACCATAAGTCGGAGTGTCTCAGGACAACCTAAACTGGTGCCAGGCGAGCAGGCAAATGAACCAGGCTCAGCAGCCTCTGAGACCAGTTTGATGACAAGGATTACAGTACCGAGGTGATTTACAGCAGCTCCGACCAGGACTCTGAGTCCGGGGAAGATGAAGACATGGGCGTGTTCTGGGACAGGTGGCGTGAAATGGGAGAGGAGTGAGTTTGTAGCTAGTTTTCTTTTAAGTATGCATCATTCATTGTGCTGATAAGCGAGCCTTTTTTTGGGGAAGTTATTTATTCCCATTCCACGTTTTGAACAACAAGACATAAACATGTGATGTTAGACTGTTAGCATTGCTGTTAACAGGACGCTTGCTTTGTTCTTGTAAAATTTATATGTTAAAAGCTCATTAATACGCTATTGTATTCCTCTTTCACGTAGCACATTGTTGACTATCTCACTTTGAGCATTCTTTCTCAGCCCCAGGACTCAAACCATTTTTTAAAGCTCCAAAAAATTTTAGATTTAAATAATTAAATACATATCATAGGCCTGAACTAACAACTAAGAAGTTTTAGTCAGGGGCAGCCCTCGTAATTAACACCTATCAAAAAGAAACTACCCATCATACCAAGAGGGATAAGGAGGAATACATTACATCTAAATCAGTGTCATCTTATTAGAAGCAAAGACTCAAATCAATCTCAATGTGACCAAGGGTACCACAGTGTTCAGTTCTGCGGCCACTCCTTTCCTCTATTTACAGTACTGTAACAGTCTTAATGAGGCGATCGTAAAAGAAAACCTCCATGGTTAATGTTGGCAAAGACACTTAGCGAAGAAACTTCTAATCCCAGGGAAGATGACAAAAGTTCAGCTCCTGTGTGAAATGCTGATTACAGACTCAACAAAGCATGTGAAACCCTACTGAAGCAAAGTATTGGTTTTGATTACATCTAGTTGTCAGGAATATGGTGTGCAGGACAAATTTCTCAGATGCTGTCACTTAAACAATAGTATAAAAAAAACACACTGCAAGCACCCCTCAAATTCATGCTTATTGGATAGTGATTTATAACTCCACCCTCCATTGTCATAAAACCGTCCTGTTTTTCCAGCTAATCATCACAGATACAAGACACACACATACACACACACACACAGGACCCTCATTACACTCATGTGTTCATAGAGGAGAGGATGTGCAGTGACCCCAAAACTCATTCTCTCCATCTAAATCAGTGATGGCCACCCCTGACTACCCCTCCCCCCATCCAACAATCCCATCATCCTTCACTCCTCCCCCACTCACATCCCTGCACAAAACTCCCCATATAGGCAAAGAAAGACTGGACAACAACACATCACACATGAAACCAATTTTCAGACCACTGTTTCTCTAAATATGAAAAAAAAACAAACTGTGCTTCAATAAAAGCAGTTATGCCCAAGAGTGTTGCTCCATCTCTGATGATGATTAAGTCCAGTAATCTTTACTCTGTCCTCACGCACATGCAGTTCCCATGTAGTTCACTGTCAGGTTTTTTTTATTGCAGGCTGTGTGCTCCTCAGTGGGCTGACAAAATTCTCTAACCCTTGTGTTAGTAAAAATCTTCTCAAAAACAATTCATATACTCCACTAAGTCCACTGACAATAAGTAAAAACAAAGCCTCCTTTATTTGGTACTGAAACACTATTGGAGAAGACAGGTTTTCACGTGGCAACAGCAGCATACCTACATGTAAACACAAAATCAAACAAGACACAAAAACATCTGCAGAAAGGCATTTTGTAATTCCTTAAGTCCACTTTTGTTTGTTTATGGAAAGAGAGGAATCGCACTCAGGCCGAAAAAGGAGAAAAATCTGAGATAAATGATGAGAGAAAAGACTGGGAAGCAGTTCAGACATTTACACCCACACAAGCTCATTTGTAAAGGCGCACAGTGTGACTTCACATATTCCAAACAAAACGCTTCAGGGGACAGAAGTTCTTTCACACTTTAATTTTTTTTGTGAAAGAGCTGAAACTTTTAACTTTTTTTTGTTTTGTTTTGTTTTTTTAAGCCCAACCCTGCCCTGGAATTTTCCAGGCGGGGATCTTTGAAGGCCAATAAAGTTTGTGAAATCTTGAATCATTTAAACCCTAAACATTTCCCATATTCAGTTTCGGGACCATTTCAGTTGATCCCTCCTAATCGAATGTGTCTGCTCTGCTCACACCCTTTAACATCTGTCCACCACAGAGCAGCGTGAGGCTGTAGCTCTATAGACAGTGGCTCTACAGGATCAGCATGGGGGCCCGGGGCTCTTTAGACCTTCTGTTATCCTGAGGCAAGACTGTGACCTCTGACCTGGACACACAAACACACATACTATATATGCATGCAAATGAAAACATGTGCAAGCATGCAGACATTAATAGAGGCATGAATGTACAAATGGACCTGTGGCATAAACCACCTTAACTTTCAAAGTTAAGTTTGTCTCTTCAGTTGCCAAATATTTCCCTAAGCTTTAGGAGCGCTGCATAAAACCTCGTAGGCTGTCTCCTGGTGTATTTAGACTTAGGTTTCCACAGCAATTACTGTCATGGTACAGCACATGTGCACTTCAGTTACTGTGGTTACGCTTCAACATGCCCTTCTTTTATGTTTCTAGACAGCATTACTGTCAGTGTTGGCTAGCTTCTCTAAAATGGACAACAAGGAAAATACAAAAAGAAAAAGAGGCAAACCTGGACAGAAGATGAGAATGTTGCTCTTGAATATGGAAAGCACAAGCTCAAAATCCAAAATAAATTTAAGAGAGTAGTAGTAGAGTAGAGAGAGTAGAGCCTGACCATTACTGGATTTGGATTACTGGATTTTTTGGGCTGAGGCAGATACTAGATATTTGGGATTTAAGACAAAAAAAAAAATCAATATATCAGCTGATATTTTTTATATGTGAAATATAAAATATATAAATAAATGCCATGATCTCTAAAAAGTGGTTATCAAACACAAAGATACATGATGGAGGCAGGATATTTTATAGTTTTAACAATAAAATGTATCATTTAAAATGACATCAGGGCACTAAAACAGTGAACCTTCACCAATATTTTTAATCATTATAAAAAAAACTATGAAATAGAAAAGTAAGATAATTATAAATATACGTATAAAATACTACTCATGAAGCCAAAAAATAAAAACAAGTTTTCATATTGGTGCAAATCGGACAACATTTATGCCAATACCAATATAGGCCTAGGTAGCTGTGATAAACCAGCATCAGGTCAGTAATATTGGTAGGTTGATATATCAGTCAGACTGTACAACAAAGTTACTCATGCTATCATCAAATGTATACTGAAGTTCTGCATCTCTCATAATGTCCTTTTTGTTTCCTGTCCCGAAAATGTGTCTTCTCAAAGAATCTCAAACATCCTAGGGAAATCCTTGTTGTGATTTAATGCAATTAATTTTTTTCTTAAGACATTGTTTGATGAAAATTTAAGCAAAATTGTAACCTTAGTGGTTTTATGCAACCTTACACGGAGTATTTGTCCATATATCTGTGTGTACACATGTGCAGTTACCCTCCAGACAACAGAAGGCCGTGCAACAACTGTGTAAACTCAGGACCGACACACTGACTGCAGCCTGTCCAACAACGTCCACTGTGACAATAAAACAGAACTAACAGGCCTGTCTTTCACACCTGACTCCAGTTTCTCCTTTCTGTTTTGCTGGTGGGAAAATGACAGCTGAGAATGAGGTGACTGAGCTGTGAATCATCATGTTTTTAACATCTCAACTCTCTACCTCACCCTGAACAGAGGAGGGGAAAAAAGGGTTGGGTAATGCACAATAAAGGGCAAAAAGAGAGACAGAAACAGCTGCCAGCCCATGCAAAGCCCCTCTGGGATGCTGTGGTTCACTGCCCACAGCACGGATGTGACTCAACTTCCTGCTTTAATGCTTTGGTCAAGGACATCATGGGGGCATTTTACAGTAATATCAACTTTTTAAAAAATCAAACATCAAAAAAGCAAAATCCCATTTGTCTTCTAGTTTTATTTCAGGAAGGAGAAAGGTACCAACTCTTTGCTTTTAGAGGACAATTGTAACCCCATCCGCACTTCACATGCATCTTTAACAACCCCTCAGCTCACCACCTGCCCCACTGCTGATCAATAAGTGAACGGCCATTTCCAGACATAGATGGGGTAATGATTGGCCCTCAGGTCCAAAGTGTAAAGAGGAGATAACCCCTACACCATCCCTCCCCTGTCCCTTTTTATCTCCTCCTTTTCTTCTATCCCATTATCCACTCATCCATCTATTGATCTGTCTATCTAAATACACTCTATTTTATTTGCACCTTCTTTCCTTTTCTTATTTTGTTTCTATAAAGTGAGACATTTACAGTACTGTACAATTTGCAAACCATGGACAGGTCTGTCTAACCGAAAGACAAATACATTAAATAAATCACGCTTAGGAGCAATTTAGAGTTTCCAGGTCACCTGACCTGCGTGTCTTGTCCTGGAGGAAACTAATCATGTTCTGTGTGTGTGTGTGTGCGTGTGTGTGTGTGTGTGTGTGTGATAGGGCAAGACAGATGCTGTGACAGAAAGAGAAACACAGAGGACAGACAGAGAGAGTAAAGGAAACAGACAACTGAAAAAATCAGAAAGGCAAAGAGAACAAAGAGAGGAGATTAATTAACAAAGATAGATTCATTTGGCACATAATTACAAAATAAAGATTGAAGTGAGTTGCTCCTAATTGCTTCTTTTCCATTCTACTCATGTCAGTTTATATTCAGCTTTCTTTCCATATTTATAAGATAAAACCCTGGTGCCTCCATTACTCCATTACAACCATTACTACAAACTACAGCCATGTTTCCTTTACTGTAGTTCTCATGGGTCTACTTAATGACTGGATTATTGAGATAAAAAATGCTCTTCAGCTGTTATAAATCACGTGTCCCTGATGTGTTTTTGGCTTTTCTCAAACTTTTCTTCAGGAATCAGTAGAGAAATATTCTTTAATACCACGGAAGAGATCAAGCCAACAGTTTATCCCCTCAGTTATTCTCCCAGCTACTCAGAAATCAATTCTAAATTTGTGTGTAAAGTTCAATCTAATTTCTTCGTAGAGACTTATGTAAAGTCGTTGTAGCATTGCAAGCTAACAACTATGTATTAATATAAGAAAAAATGAAAGCCCATTTGTCCAACAGCCCGTTATTCTGAAAACAAACGCCCATCTCGCCAAACTTACGTACATAACCTGACTGACATACCTTATATTACTCATACTTACTTGAACCCAAACAATGATTTTTTTCACAAACCTAAGCATGTAGTGTTGTAGCCTAAAGTAGGGTTTAGGGTAGGATAGGGTTTCAGAACAATGGGCAGTCCACGATCTTACAAAACTTTGAGCTGGTTACATGACAGATAAGTCTCACTTCAAACCTGACTCAAGATACTAACAATGATGGAACATGCTACCATCCATCGTCCTGTTCAACCCATAACTGTTTGAGGAAATTAGAAAAGATAAACAAGTGACAGCGATAACACGGAGGGCTATCTATGATCCAAATGTTCAAAACATTCAAGTAATTAGACTGTTTGTATACAAAGACTTTTCTGCATAATCAATCAGCAAATCTCCTCTAATAAATACAAACAAAAAAACCCCACATCCCTTGTAATTTCCTGTTCCTGTCTGCTTTTCACGGCTTCTGTCCCATCTCACTTCTGTATCAGTTCCCAGTAGAGCTGCCATCAGCTGATTGATTAAACTACGTCTTTACCAGAGTCAACATATCTCCCTCCAAACGGACACACACACACACACGCACACACACGGACACACACGGACACACACGGACACACACACACACACACACACACACACACACACACACACACACACACACACACACACACACACACACTAATCAAAGGGGAGGCCTTCCACGATTTATTCATCCCTTCAGCTCCCGTCGCCATCAGACCCTCAACCCCTCCCCTCCACATACACATCATACACTCTTAGAAATAAGAGTTCCAAAGGTTTCCTCCTGAGGGGCTTAGAACCATTTGCTTCTGAAGAACCCTTTTTTGAAGATGGGGTTCATCTAAGACTAAGGATTCCGTTTAGAACCCTTTTCATTCAAAGAACCCTTTTATTGAGTTTTTATTGTTGTTAAAATGATGGATGAAATATAATATGGTTCTTTCATCCTGGGTGGTTTCTACATGAAAATCTTGAAATAGAAAAAGTTTCTTGGTAGAACTACCCGGGTGGGTTCTAGATGGAAACCCTTGGAACAATAAAGGGTTCTTGATAGAACATCCTGGGTGGATTTTAGATGAAAACTTCTTGAATATAAAAAGGATCTCAGCAGAACACCCTGGGTGGGTTCTAGATGATACTATTGGAACACAAAAGGTTGCTGGTAGAACATCCTGGATGGGTTCTAAATGAAAGTCTCGGAACATAAAAGGGTTCTCAGTAGGACACCCTGAGTGTGTTCTAGATGAAACCCTTGGGGGCAAAAAGGGCTCTCGGTAGAACACCCCGGGTAGGTTTTAGCTGAATCCCTCGGAATATAAAGCATTCTTGGTAGAACACCCTGGCTGGATTTTAGATGAAACCTGTGGACTATAAAAGGGTTCTTGGCAGAATTCCCAGAGAGGGTTCTGGGTGGAACCATTACACCATAGAAGGGTTCTCTGCAGAACCTCTCAGAGGGGGTTTTGGGTGGACCCTTTTACAGATCCTAGGTATAACCCTTTATGTTGGGTTCAAGGTAGAACGTTCTGAATGTAATCTTTATTTAAAAAAGGCACGATTATGAACCAAAAAGGGTTCTCCTATGGGGACAAGCCAAAGAACCCTATGTGGTTCTAGTTAGTACTTTTATTTCTAAGAGTGTACGATATTCCTAGAGCTTTAACTGTTAATTTTTTAATCAGATAAGAGGGAAACAAACCTTATGGCAGAATCAAACGAGTCATTAACACCAAAGAAAATAATTATCTTTAACGATAAAACAACAAAATGTCAGAGCGCTCGACCATCTCAGGAGTTTATCTGCCAACAAAAGTGCAGATGCAGAATCAACGCTGCCAAACTGTGCATTTTTATCTGCACCTCCATCAGATCTAACTTGCATGTTTCCTCCTGACTCTGCAGATTGTCCCTCTCCCTCCACTGAGCACGTGGTCTGCAGAGTAATATTCCTGAAAGCTCTCTGCCGGGCAGCGCTGCTTCCCACTGAGCTTTTGTCCAGGCTGTGGAGGAATGGGAGAACGCTAAATAGACAGAGAATAAGTGGGAGCCAGTAAAGAGCATTAATCGTATGTGTTTGTGTGTGTGTGTGGATGCCAGACTGTAAAGCCCATGCTATATACCCTTTGCTCCTTCTGATCTCTCATATAAATGAGCTCCGAGTTCCTACATTTACGAGGCTTTCACATGAATGGCCTCGAGGAGATTTAGCAACAAGAGAGAAGGAGCAGGAGAGAAATCATGAATTGAATTAGGGAGGGAAAAGGGGGACGGTTCATTCTCAACTCCTAAGCTGAGGGTGAAAAGGCAGCTTATATTTAGTTATTGTGATGCAAATCAGCTCCCAGAAATTCTTTGTGTTATGAATGTGTGAAGCATTTATACTGGGGCTCCATTTACACACATTTATGTTTATTCAACAAAAGAAATGGCACTGGAAGGTACAGAGGATACTGTGTTTGACTCATGGAGACAAATATCTGTGATTTTCATGATTTAACAGTATATTAAAGTTAGCAACTATAAGGAAAAAAGATCTAAAGCAATAGTATGGTAAATATGAAGCTAGAACCAATCATGTTGTTTGTTCACGATAACATCCGAGTATAAAATACCTGCATCATGTATAATTTAATGGCAGCAACATGCTGAATGTTGTCTTTTTCTATTATATTATTTCAACGTGTATCAACCCATTCTCATCCCAACTTTACACACATATCGACGTTTTGTCACGCCCCTCTGCATCTCATACAGCTGCACACGGTACCCTTTAAGGGCTGTATCAGACGCTGCCCGAAACGCTTTTTAACACATTGTGAAATGGTCTGAGTTTGAGTTTAGGCACAAAAAAACTGCTTGGGTACGATTACGATAAAACCATGTTTGGGGTTACAATAATGTATGTATGTATATGTAAGTCATGTGACACAACTGAATCTCAGTATGCATCATAATGAACTTGATACAGCATGCCTACCAGCACCTCTAATGCTTGGTAACTGCCGTAGCCGTCCCCAACAATCAGTCCAGCACTTAAAGATGGATTTTGCTATCTTTAGACAGAGCCAGGCTAGCTGTTTCCCCTTGTTTCAAATCTTAATGCTAAGCTAATCTGACTGACTGCTGGCTTTAACTTCATACAGTGCACAAAAGTCGTATCAATCTTCTCATCTGACTCTCAACAGAAAAGCAAATATTTACCAAAATGTCAAACTATTGCTTTATTACAATTAAATTGTTTGTCCCTAATGACTTTCTCTGAGTTTCTTATCTTTTGTATTTGACTTCTCTGTCTCTGTATCTCTGTAACCTTTTGGAGGTCATCCAAAAATCCCCTCCACGCTCCACTCTTGTTTTTTTAAACCGTGTTCATCAAGCCTCCAGTTCAATGAGAGGATTTGTTCAGCTTCAGAAAGCTCTGTTTTAGATTCTCACTCAGCCAGTGAAACCGAACTCCAGACTAGATGTCTGGGATTATATCGGCTACCTGTGGCCCCGCTGGCATTGAGACCGAGTATCTCTCCCCAGAAATGCACCAAAGCAAAGTCCATGGTAAACATGAATCTCGCTGCAACCTGAGACTTTCTGCTTTCCCTCTGACAGCAATGCAACACGGCCAGCTTCATGTCTGCTGATATCAACATCCTGACAGTCTGATAAATCACAGCCTAATAATGTTGTCAATGTGCGGCTCCGCTGCACCCAGAAACAAACCGACAAATAACACATTGTTAAAATGTATTAATTTGCCAATAAAAGACATATTCAGAAGGAGGAAATTATTGCCATAATTCAAGCCGTAACACAGACGCAGAGTGAGAAGATAGCACAATAGATGTCTTTCGAGGCCAGATAGAGATCCTTAAGATGATTTGCGAGCTGCATCAGAGCAGCAAAGCAGAACTGCCGACCCCCCACCTTTGTCAAAGCTCTCTAAAACAGAAAAGACCTTTACATTAAATCATGAGGCAGAGATCAATATAAAGAAATGACATGAAACTGTGAGGCACGAGGCTTTCCGGCATACGTGTTAAGAACGCTATGATTTACAAGGCTTTGGCAGTGAGCTAAACATTTATATATGCAGAACACTTACTGCTATCACGCTGTCATGAGTGTGTTCTAAGTATATTGATGCATGGCATTAAAAGCTTGCAGTAAGCAGAATAAGCTGATCCTGAATATAGACTATCTGCAGTGCAGCCTAGTGTTTTTATTAGCCTTACTAGCTCTGGAATGGCATTGAGAGTCTGTTGGTTGGTCCACCACTTTGTTCCAGACTGAAATATCAACAGTTATTGGATGGATTGCAATGAGATTTTGCTCAAACATTCGTGATATGCAGAGGTTGACTTGTAATAACTTTGGTGATCCTTTGACTTTTCATCTAGCGCCATCATCAGGTCAAATACTTTAATTTGTGACCAAAAAGCTGCAAAACCACTGACAATCCCATCAACCTTAGCTGTACTTTGGTTTCAGGGCTAATTAGTCAGTGTTGTATTCAAGAAGATCACCTAAACTAAGACAAAGTCATGATCATACGCAGGTGCAAATGTGTGGTAAAACAGCTGCTACATCTCCAGCCTTACACTTAGCTTACTGTTCTTTATGCTTCCTTTCTAAAAATACACTGGCACACTTTCAGAAAATGCACAGGCAATTTAGTGATTTCCCCAAAGTTGTGGTCCTAACTGGTTTTGAAATAAATCAATACCAACCGAGACCGAGCCAAGTCCTAGTAAAAATGCAATCAATGACGGACAAGTCCAAGATCTTCAAACAGTGATCTCGAGATCAAAACCTTCAGCAATTAGCATATTTGCATTGTCATTGCCAAAAAAACCTTTTCCCTCATGAAAGAAGTGGCTGTAAACGGTGGATAATTTTTTTAGCGTCACAGCCTCCGGCAAAATGACTAGTTTCAATATCAGAATTTAATTCAGTCCAGTCACATTTGGAAAGACTTGAATAGCTGCGCAATTAAATAATTTTATCCCATTCAAATTAGCAGAAAACGGAGGTTAGCCGCTTAGCTGAAGGAAGTCTCTATTGCACTTGTTCTTTGTGTCGCACAACGCAGAAACGCGTGTTCAAGCACCAAAGTCAGCTTCATGTGCCACTGAGCAACTCTCATAGGAATGAAGTGTGACCCGCCTCCAAAGCTGTATTCAGCTCTCCCTTGTAATTCCACAGTTCAGCCTCACTGAGGTGCGAGCATGGCTGCAGACTCAGTGTTTGGCAGCAAAGGGGAATAGAAAAGGTAAGAATAAAGACATAAAGTCCTCATAATGCACTTATACTGTCTTTTAAATATGCAATAACAACATAATACAGTATATATTTTGTATAATAACATGATATCATAAGGTTGGATTATTTTTTTGTCCTGGAGTTTATGTTACATGTTATTTGGCAGATGTATAGCTGTGTAAAGAGAAGCAGGAGGAGAATTCAGGGAGATTGGCAGTGGTGGGATAAAGCTCAGGGGGGCTTCCTGTCTTCACCAGGCAGTGAACTATTAGCGGAAGCACTTCTCATATCAGTATAAATAGCAGACACACACATAACTCAGACTGAAATACCCTCTCATCTCATCCTCTGTCTGGGATCAGCAGTGACAGCAGCAGTAGAAGGAGAAGCCCCCCCAAGTTCAGCGTGGGGCCTCTGCCGCAGGACAACAACGACCAAAACAGATCATATAGAAAGTTTACAGAAGTTCAGGGAGGCAGATCGAGGCTCTTGCCCCCTTATGTCTGAGAGAGGCATACTTTTACTTCCTGCCAACATGTCACTGAACAGGATCTCATTACAGCACATCAGTCAATATGAGGTCATGAAGCCACATGGGTTGACCTCTGCCTTGGCCTTTGCTGCCATTACATGCTGAAAAGGAGCAGTAGGTTGCAGCAGCCATAAGTCATCACTGAATGGATACTGTAAAACTGAACAAAAAGACATTCACTCCATAAACCTGCAGCTGAATATCTGCTCCCCCGACACTGTGTGTTCCTGCTTTTGAAGAAATACACAGAACTCCTCTGATGCTTTAGGCAAAAAGTGTTTTCCAGAGAAGATGAAGCTCCACAAGTGTGACAGTATGACTAAGCTGATTTCTATTCGCTCTTTAACGTTTAAGGTTGTGTCATACAGCGATGCGTAAGCACAGAACAGAGCATCAAAGCACTAATATCATTTTCACGACTGAATTCAGTGGCACAAAACACAAAGAGCCCAACACAGAACGACCTCAGGCGACAGCAACCCAAAACCTTCATAATATAAAGAGAAAATGAGTCAAGAGCATCTAATTACAGCAAGTCTGAGGCAGTTTCAAGACAGTACATCAGAGGAACAGAGACGATAACAGGAGCACCTTGGAACAAAACACAGAGGGGGCACTATTATACAGCCTAATGGGAATGCATTATTCAGACAGGAAAGATAATTGCTGTCCTGCTATCTGAATAATATATTTCTCTAACTGAAAGTGCAATAACTCGAAGTGTTTTGAACTCCTGCTGTTCACAGTGCTGATGAAACCATCATCAAGTCATCAGTGCTGCATCATTGAGGACTCTGAGGTCATGATATCTGTAATTTTTCAGATAATTTGGGGTTTGAGAAACCAGTAAATTTACATTCTACATAAGTGGATATTTAATGGGCTGTTATAATCAGATTTACACTCAATATGTTCAATTTTGATGTCCTTTATGCCCATAGTTACATAAATAAATGAAAAGTCTTTGAATCTTTAACATAAACTTAAACATATAATACATATACTTTGTGCCAGTGGGGTCTCTTTAATAAAAGATAGACTTTGATGACGTTGTGAAGTAGCATGGAGTCCAACAACCACCACTGCCAATAAAAACCTACCCGTTCACCACCAAACAGCAGCCAGACACAGTTAGCAACTAGATAGTGAACATAATGTAGCATTTAGAGACTTAAGAGACAGGTGTTTGGCTCAGGAGCTGGTGGAGACCAAAAAAGAGCTAAAAAACAAGTGAATATTGGACTTAGATTCTTCAGGTGGCCAGAAACATAACGCAGGATGAATAATAATGTTGCTCCATAAAGGTGATATATCTATACTTTCACACACACAAAAAAACATACTGCAAGTTTAAGGATTAAAGTTCTCCTCCAGACACATTTTTAACTATATAATATTACTATGCTATGAATAAAAT
>JAJHUR010136285.1:808-41691 GCA_027495735.1 Lutjanus campechanus | reverse complement strand
AAATGTTTTGAAATATAGCTAGAATTGTACATTGCTATAAGCACAGCAGAGCACATTATACGTATGTTTATAATGCATTATAACGTATTATAGACCTGGGTGTCATAGTAAGTGTTCATTCAGAGCTGATTGGATCACCCAGGACGTATGTTAATAGCAGGTGTAAACAGGGCCGTACAGGTGACCTGTATGACCTGTGTATGAGTGTGCTGTGTTGATGAGGCCACACGGGGGCACCACCGTCAGACGTGTATAAGCATATCTCATGTATAGACATATATAGCAGTAGCTGAGGCTGCATGTGTGGCGGCAGGGAGCTGTCAGGCCTCAGCAGATGTATAAATAAACCGGTGGAGAGGTCGCACATACCAGGAGGGTGGCCAGTGGTCTGACAGAGCCGTCACTGTCAGCGTCCTACTTTTCCCCTCATTGATCCAGCCACCGCAGGCTATCCCACCATGCACCACTCCCCAATCATGCTCCTAAATGACGCAATGTTGCACATGTGACCAGGGCTGATTGGTGTGGACATGAAATCAGTTCAGCTGAGGTCCTCACAGCCTCACCGCTGCTTGATGTCCTGTAAACTCCACTGATTACAGCAGAGAGTTTAATACATCCAAGTTAACACTTAATCACTTTATATCTTCTGTCTCTTTGTTCATGAACACATTGTATTCTGATTTCCTTCAAATTTACAGTAGTGTCTCACTTCCATAAATTTGGGAGTTAAGAGAAAATTGAATGAGCAGAGTTTGAGAAATCCTGACTTTGGGTTCAAAAAGCAGCAGATGTTACATTTCTCCATCATGGATCATTAAAGTGTGTTTCGCTCCACAGCCACAGTTTGTAACGCAGACTTTCAGGTCATCTGTAGTCAACAAGGCAGAGCTGAGATACTATAAACCAGGTGATGTCAGGGGCTCTCACTACCTCAGACTACTTCTCATGACCACACGGTGGCTGCAGCTCCGTAAAAACACTTTGTCCATTTTGTGTTGTGTTTATCTCCACTGTTCTGATTACATAAAAAGTCAACTTTAAACTTATTTGATGATGAACTCAATGCACTTGTTTGTTTGTAAGCCTGTCATTAAATGTGAAGTATTGTAAGTACAGTGTAAAAGCAGGTCACAGTGGGAGCAATGACTTCCTGAAGTCTTGTTGTCATCATGAGGTCACCAGCCAATCAGTGCAGACTCCACTGTGCTCAGATTCTGGTCAACAATAGTTAGTTACAGTATCTGCCTCCTTATTAAAATACAGGGTTTAATGATTCAGCTGATGAATAAATAGTATGTATCATCAGTAGATTGATTGATAGGGAGCACACAGCAGATAGTCAGCTCTCTCATGTCCTGCACACACTCAGAGTTTACTCCTCCAGTAATCAGATCTCAGTTCATCACTGAGCTTCTCACTGCTGTTTTCTCTCCACCCCTCCTTTTGTTTTTCCATCAGCACTCCGGCCCCCGCCTTGGTTACCAAAGCAACGTCCAAGGTTCCACTCAGCCCCAGAGCACCATGGGATACTCGTCATCATCCCAGCAGAGCTCCCAGTACTCCCACCAGACCCACCGTTACTGAGGCTCCCAGTCACTTCTGAACCAGCAGAGGACGCCGCTCCTCGGACCTCCCCCTCTCTCTCCACGCATCAACATCATTCCAACTCACCCCTCCCCCTTGCCTTTGACCTCTATACCGACAGCCTTCGACGGCACTGGAACATGAAGGCAAACAGACATAGGAACCAAAAAAAATCAAGAAGTTCTGCCTCGTCGGGCTGATGAACCATTTTTAAACCAACTGAAAATAATGTAAGATAGATGTGAAGGCGTCTCTCACAGACTCAGAACCATGGCACTTACAACGTCCTCACGGGGAAGAATCGCAGCTGTGTTCATATATGTACATTATATAGCACCTTTTTCTATTTGATTTTTTTCTCTCTCACTTATTTGCTAGAGTTTTCAAGTTTACCTTGATAGTTGATGTCATTGTAAATATTGTTATATATGAGAACGATGGGATGGAAGGAAACACAGGAGGAAAAGCCCTTTACTGTCATCTCTAGTGTAACGTCATCTTGGATAATCAGCAGAAAAGCAGAAAAAGTTTGAGCTAACCCACATGTTTCTACACAGAAAACATCAGCTCCTCAGCTGATGCATTTGCAGGGAAATATTAAATGCGCAATTTAACTTCTTCTTATAGGGTTTCTATATTTCGACCTCTCTTTCTCTAGATTTGGATTTGGGAAATAAGAAAAGTCTTTTTACAGCTCTGAGTTCTGTATATTCTAACTCACTCCACTACCTGTAGAGATAAGAAACATTGGACTTTATTTCCTCTGATGGCGGCGACAGCGTCTTCAGGAGGTCCTCTCGTTTGTGGCCGGCAGCTCCGCGGTGTTTCCTGCCGGTGGACACTTTGCTCTGACGCCCATTTCCTCGTGGACCCTCAAGACTTTCAAGGTTTCTGAACACGAACGTGCGCATAAACGTACAGGGCAGCTAACAGTACGCCCCCCCCCCCCTATTATGCTTCTTGAGACTGTTACTGCCTGATGTCAGATTGTTTTTTAAGGTTTTAATGTTATCATTGTTGCCCTGTGAGTGTGTGAGAGCGTGTGTGTGTACAGTATGTTTTTTATGCATGTTGTTTATCCTTTTACTTACTAGAACTGCACTGACCGCTGAACCGATCTGCAAAGAGCTGGAACAAACGTGGGGTGAGTTTTGTTGTTTGGACGCTCACTCGTCCTCTTCCCCTGCGACCCCTCTGACTCAACACTGAGCAGACACACTCATGACAGAGACACAAAAGGTGCATTCTTTAATACAAGCTAAGGAGGCAGGAGCAACAGTAATCAGCCTAAGTACTAATGTAAATGTGCAGTGTGAATCCTCAGTGCCTCCAAAACTTCAAGTTTGAACTTTTCTGTCATTTTATACACTCAGTACAGTCTGTTTTATTCTTTAATGAATGAGTCAAACTATGAGAAACCCTTTAAAGATAATCATTGGTGGAATGTAACTAATTACAATTACTCAAGTACTACACTTAAAGGAACAGCCTGACATTTTGGGACATATCCATATGCTAAATATAACACTACAGACGGTTAGCTTAACTGAGCTCAGCACAAAAACTGGAAAAGGTGATCCTGGCTCAGTCTGTTTCCAGGTTAGCTGTTTCCCTCTTATGCTAAGCTAAGCTACCCATCTTCTGGCTGTAGCTTCATATTTAGCGTACAGACCAGATAGTGGTATCAGTCTTCTCATCTGACTCTGAGAAAAAGTGTAAGTGATACAGTGGAAACTTCTTATAGTTATAATGTCTGTCCAAGTCAGATTTATCACTACAAGCGAATGATTATTATAATTATTTTTCTCTTTGGTTTCTCTTTATGCAGATCACCATCTAGTTAACATTTGTTTATTACATGAATATAAAGAAACCGACAGCTTCACTATTAACTGGGTTTTATGAACTGTTTCAAAATGAAGTAGAGAGCTTTCAAATTACTCTACAAATGAAATGACTGCATAATTCAAATACACTGTAGTGCAGTAGCTCCAGTACTGTGTATATGTGTTAAATGCAGTTTCACTGCTGCATCTCATTGGCTTGTTTTTGGCAGTTTGTCAGAAACTTAAAGGAACCTACAGTTTTGATTGAGAGAAAATGATTCCGTCATGATTTCAGGTGAGCAGCAGCCTCAGTCAGACGGGGGAACATGAGGCAAAGTATCAGTGTAGTTTTAAAATGATTTACCACATGTCGTCAGCAGTTTTCACTGTAGTTTTAAGTTATTCATCATTTCTCAAAGTGTCAGCTTTTCTTTATTTTAAGTGCTTTACTTGAGTATTTCATGTCATCCGACACTTCTTTTACTTTTCACTTCACTACATTTATTTAAGACATTAAGTTACTAGTTACTGTAAGAATGAAGTTTTTTTCACTTATTAAATCAAAAGTACTACAAAAATGTATTTCTAAAAAGAAGTGAAAAAATCCACCAGTGCAGGCCTGCTTTCAATGTGAACTCATTGGTTGCAAGTATTTTCAAAAAATCAGGTGTTATTTTTGACATATTTCTTGTGCAGCAAACTACTTTGATTTATAAAGTTTTTATAAAGTTTTACAGGTTCAGCTGAAATACTCTTCCTGCACTGACAGATTGTTTTTACTTGTTTGAAGCAAATCTATCACTAGGTTGTTATTTTGTACTTCTTATTTATTTTACATTTTGAGAATAAAGTCAGAACAGTATTTCAAATTTCTTTTTACTTTATTCTTGAAATTGAAAAAAAAATCTTCCTCCTCTGACTTATTTCTTGTTATGCCTGGCCTGTCCTCAAACTTTTGACTTTATTCTCAAAATACACAATCAAATCAGTATCTAGTACTTTCATATTTTAGACATAGTTGTAGCCAAAGTTATTTTTGAGACTGGGGCTTTTTTTTTCTTTTTTTACTGCAGTAGGTTTAACTGCCTGACAATAATATTATCCAACAAAATAATCTACATATAACACTATGAGATGGACCATTCCACAGTACTACTTTGGATACTTGGAGAACATTTATCTGCATCTATTTCCAGACTTACTTGTAGAGAGTATTTTCACAATGTTGTGTCATCATTTTTACTTCAGTAAACGATCTGTACACTTCATCCACCGCTGACATTAATACACACAACAGCTCACTTAGAACAAATCTTCAAGGACAGGCCTCATAGTGAGGCTTGCTTTCTTTCAACCCCCCCCCTTCTTCTTTATGTTTCCCCTCCACTTGCTCCGTCCTCACTGGTCCTGCTCGGTCACATGACCGTGCAGGTTGTATTAAAGAATGCACCCGATGACTCGACTGTAACTGCGTCTGCTCTGATTCAGACGTGGACACGGCGGGGTTGGAGGGAAAAAATAAAGCTGTGTTTGGCAGATGTGTGTCCTGCAGTGGGATTAGGAAACACTGACACCTTGTGGCTGAATAGAGAACTGGACCTCTGTCCCACGTCAAACTGCAGTTATATACAAGCAGACGTGTTGCTGCAAGAGTTAAAGCTTTTTTTTTATTTTGTCCAGAATTCCAGTCATGTTTCACTGATGCTGAAAGTAGCCTCCTGCTACTGATTCTTATTTACATCTCCGCTCAGACGTATCTCTGTCAGGCTTTTGGTTCATGCGTTGATGTTAAGATGTGTCTCAGTTCTAAGAGGAAGACTCTTTCTGCAAAAATCTCTTGAGTGACTCCTCAGTGTGCTCTGCTGTTCCCCTCTGGCTCTGACTCTACAGCAGGTTACAGTCCATGTTACACTTCCATGCAAACTGTCAGTTCTGCAAAAGGTTTTCAGATTCACTTCCACTTTTTAAAGCAAAAAAACAAACATGCAGCTGGAGAGCTTTTGTAGCAGGGGAGTTTCATTCCAAAATGATACATTTGGAAAAAAGGTCCCATCTTCTTTAAAAAAGAAAATGTCTAATTGCACAAATTGAAAAAAAGATTGTTGATTTTTGATCATATCAGTGCTCAGTTGACGGAAAACTTTTACAATGTGGGTCTTGTATATTTTACACATGTTTAAAGCTGCATTGATTGATCATTTTTGTCCACTTTGGTTCAGCAGACAAAACTGTTAACACATTTCCAAGTTATCACCTTCTAGAGAGCTGAGGTCATGACGTCATGTCCGGGCTGGTCTCTGTTCTTGTACCTGGGATTTACAGTTTAACAGGCCAACACAACAGCAACAATGTCAAGTTAAACAAAGATTGATTTGTTGGCATATTGAAAAACAAACTACAATGCTGTATTCTAATTCATTTTTCCAATTTTTAATCTCAGCTGTCTATAAGCTATGGAAATAGTGTTTGTTAGAAGCTGCTAACAATAGAAATATTACATACACAAGATTATAAACATTATTTAGACATAAAGTGATGTCTGTGTAGTGATATAATTCAGTTGCATGGCAGGAGTTTTAGTTTTTTTTGCATTAATCCCAAAAATTTGTCTGATTTTGAAGAATTTGTTTTTTTGATTCTATAATTTCACTTGAGCTCTCCATAAAGTTGATATGGCAGATGTGTTAGCAAAACATCTACTTATTTTTTAGGAACTAGTAAACAAAGAGAAATCATGGAATTCATTTGGAGTTGTGTTTCTGGCCACAACATGAGTCCAGTATTCCATCTCTTTTTAGCTCTGTTTTGGTCTCCTGCTCCTGAATCTGGCTGATCTGATCTGGCTCTTTAGCTGCTGGACATTTGATTCCGTACATTAGCTACTTGCTAACTTTGTCCATCTGCTAGCATGGCAGCCTCGGTCTTGAGACAAGTAGCAAGACCATTTTATGAAGGCCTCTGTCTCATTTTGGAATTAGTCGTGTGTTGTTTCAGATAAAGAGGACCAGTCAAGACCATGACTGCAGGGACATCACTAAACTGTCTGATTTATTTATCCACATCATTACTGTAATTTGATGCAAAATTTCTAACTTGAGTCCTTTCCAAGTTGAAATGTTTGCAGTTGTTCTTATTCTCCCTCCACGCTGAGGCTGTCTGGGAGGAAAAGTCTCAAATCTTCTGTAATAAAATGTATGTACCTGAACCACAGAGTTCATCTGCAGAACACACACAGCCGCGTGTCAACTCTGCAGTGTGACACGAACTGAGACGGCTGGGACCACATCTAGCTTTTATCAGCACTTACAAACTGCAGAAAAGAAACAGAAAGAAAGATAAGCCAAATATTAATGATGCTAACAAAGCTAGCTAGCTAACGTTAGGAATCTGCCTCTGCAGCAAAACTCAGAAATCTCTTCATCTCTCACCTAAAGACATTTTATGAATATTAACTGTACATATTAGCTACCAATGTACACTGCTTGTTTCAGAGCGCTAGTTTCAGTTGATCTGCAGCTATTTGGCACCTAGCCAGGTGCATAAGCTACTTAATTTAACTCAAATTAAACTGAGATGTATCTGACGTTGTGTTAGTTTTGTGAGAGATTGAGGGGACAGAGCGTGTGGTGACAAATTGCTGTTCACAAGTTATGTTTTAGCTTGTGATAAACAATGATGAGACAGGACATATAAAGCTATAGCTAATTAAGCTGGGCCACATCAAAGTCAGCTAATGACGGCTCCGACAAAAACGCTACATGCCGCAGTACCGCTCCCTCACTTGGGTGATAGAGATGTGACAGCACCAGGTCTTGACTTGTTCTCAACCCCTCAAAGTTTTGGTCTTGACTTGGTCTCGCACTGCCTTGGTCTTGGTCTTGACTTGGTCTCAGTTTAGGTGGTCCTGACTGCAACACTATCGTCCAGCAATTGGTGATGGACAGCTAGTTTGTCCACTCTGAACAGCTGCCTGTAAATGACATCAAGGGCTGAGTTTGTGGGTTGGAAAATCAAAACAGTGAGCTAAAAGAGGCTAAAACGCCCTGTAGATCAGAGGCTAACTGCAGAGACGGCTGATAATTCCCTGTAGGGTTTTCATTGGAACTGACATCTTACATACTGATTTGTTCAGTTGTTCATTTAAAAAAAAAACTATTGATCAGTGCAGCTTTAAAGACAAACCAGGTAATGAAATGTACTATGTAAAGCATGTTGGAAACGAGCTCTTCGTGTATTGTTCAGTTGTTTGTTCATGTTGTCTGTTCTCATGTTCTGACAGTCTGGCAGGCAGGTCCAGGGAGACACAGTCTGACATTGACGGGGATCAAAACCAGCAGCTATTCACAGGTTTTCCTTCTCCTCCCTTTAGCGTGTGTACCTGAAGTCAAACTGAGTAGCAGCGAGGACACGTTAAAGACACTTTGTTGTAAATTTTTCTCTCCACACAAGCGAGGTGTCACAAGTATTACTGAGCGCAAGGCTCCAGTGGGAGACATATTACTGTCAAACAACTCCTATGCAAAAAAAAAAAAAAGAAATCCCAGACTAAAGCTTTCACTTAGGTTGCTTAGGTTTTGCAGTTGACAGCTTTTATTCTATTCTGATGGGTGATGATGTGTATTCATTCCTTGTGTATAATATAGAGTACAGTAGACAGCGCTCACTTCTGTCCTCTTTTTCACAGCATTTTGAAATGTACTCTAAATGAACTATTGTAAAGAAATGCATATATATGGATAGTATACAATCATATTTATTATTTCCATACATCTATGAATAATAACCCATTTTTTGAACTTTCCTCTGCCTTAACTATAGTAGCTATAGAAAGGGACCTTTGTCAGACAAAGCAGGCATCACTAGACCGTATTTCTTGTTCTTATTTTAGAGTAACTTCCTCTATACGCTCACATGAAATCATGTCTAGTTACTGAATGTGTTAACGCCACCTCAATGTACAGTAGAATGAAGGTGACGCCGTTGTTGGGGATCATTCGCCGGCTTCTCGTAGTTGGTTTTTTTGTCACGCGGATATTCCACAGTGTCACTGCTTTTTACAGGAATGATAATAATCCACGTTTTTATTTGTGTGGATGGTGCCTTTTTGTAGTCGTTCATCTTCTGAAGATGTCATGGGAATTTGTTCAGGATTTTATTTTTTTGTTTCTTTTTGTATTATTTTGTGTTTGTATTTTCACGCCTCCTCTGTCTGTCTCTTTGGGTCTCTGTCCTCTATTTTTTTTTCCTCATTACTATGTAGCATATTGTTATTTACACAATGTGGAAGCTAGCAGCTAAATATAGCATGCATTCTTGAGATCTGGGGGAAAACCATGTCCGACCAAAAATGTATTCTTTAAGGATTTATAGATATGAAATATATGTAATGTAAATATTTTGTTTTGCTTTAATTTTCTATCATTTCTAAACTTGCTCTGTGTCAGAAAACAGCCTTCTCCCAGACAAAAATTCACAACTTCAATTTAAAAATGTGCTATTATATCATCTTTGTTTTAAAACTGACTTTTTAAAATGAAAATGTTGGTCCTAAAATTGTTTCAACTCAATATTTTACAAAAACATGATTTAATTAGGTATAAAAAAGGGTCAGCTATACCCTGAGGACCCCTGTCTCACTTCCTGGTTTAAAAAATGTCCTGGTTCATGAAATAATATTTCTATCAGATGTGTCTCAACCATAACATGTCAACTCTGTAGTCCTTCTAAATCAAAGCTAAATAAGAATTATGGTTTATGAGTATTTTTGATTAACATTAAGAGACTCTGAGCAAAATAAAACGGCTGCTCACTCTGAATATGCTATGAAATGAAAAAGTTAAACATTTTGTCAGCTCCATCTGACAGAGTTGATGCCTACATTTCATTTAAAAAATAGTTTGATCCTTTAAAATATATTTTCCAGCATAATTAAAGAGTAAAGATCGGTACAGTTTTGTCCCAGCTCTCAAGAATGAGTGTTATCTATTTTATTTCAGTTGTGTCACCTCTAAAGACTGCAAACAATCTTGATGATGGAGGATTCGCGCTTGTTTTCTCTCTAATAGATATTTTCGTCCTCACTCATTACTGAAGCGCAGTTATAAGTATGTTTTGAAATGCTGTACATAGAGACACATTTTAAGAATTTCTCATTGAGATATTGATACAATAATTGTCTTTTAATGCACTGTTGTTGCTCAAATATTTAGTGGTAAATAAAAAGTATTTAATGTTTTTTAATGTCTTGCTTTAGACACTAAAGTTCTGGCAGTGCTATGAAAGTTAGCTGGCAGATGATGCTCATGCTGTGTGTGTGTAGATATGGACAGACACACATTAGTAACACGCCTATATGAAATCTAGTGCACCTCTAGGCCGCTCCCTCCTCTCACACCTCCTACTTTTTGATAGTATTTGCATGTGCCTGTCTTTTTCCAACAGAGAACGTAAGCACTTGTCGTCGCCCTGTCTCAGCAGTTTGTACAGACAGACAGACGGACGGATGCTCCATCTGCAAGGCAGGGTCTCCGCGATGCCTTCAGTGCCCGTTGTGCCAGTTGAAAAAACAAGCCTTGTTCGGCTTGCGTCACAAAAAGTGGTTGCAATCCTTTTCTATCCCATCAGAGCAGCTTTGAAGAAGTGTTCCCTGTTGTGGAAGAAATTTAAAGGGATAGTTCAGGTTTTTTGAAGTGGGATTGTATGAGGTACTGATGCATCCAGCAGTTGGCATGTCAGGAGTCGTACTGGTGCAGGAAGCTAAGCAATGTACTGTAAAAAAAATTAATATGTAAATAAAATCTGTATCAAAGTGTATGTTACATTTAGACAGTTTTCACAGATTTACCTTGTCATCACACAGCCTTTTCTGATGAGAGACTGCCGTTACAGAAGCCAAATATCTCTTTCTCCAAAACAAACTCCACTGGCACAAACAGTCTAGTTGCCTCAATCTGTTAGTCTGTTTGTGTCATCGTGTGACTTCTGTGTTTTAAAGGGTTAGTTCAGATTCACCTAAGTCACACAATAACACAAACAAACTAACAGATCAAGGCAGCGGTAGACCAACAACTCTTGTGTTCTGCAAGGCAGAATGATTGATTTTGCCAGTGAAGTCTGGGTGTGTTGGAGAGAGAGAGATATTTGAATAATGTAACAGTGGTTTCCAGCAGCAAGGTAACGCTGTGAAAATATTCTAAATAGAGTGTACACTTAAACTTATGCACTGTAAAAACAAAAAAAAGTCAGTCAGCAGTCGTTTATTTTGCTTCTTTAGATACATTTAGAAACCCCTCTAAATTTGTGTTTCAAAAACTGCTGAGTGAACTCATTGAAGTGAAAGCAAATAATTGTTAATAATTACCCAAATAATGACAAATCAAGTTCAAAGTTCAGTATGAACAATTTTTGAAGTACAATTTTTGGGGGGGTTTAGTTTGTCTAAGGAAGGAAAGTAAATTATCTCAACAAAAGAAATATAGGTTGGCAAAACTTTGTTTAGTTTAGTGGCTCAAATATGTGTTGTTGCTGAGCCTGTCCACAGCAGTCATCACTTAGCTTCCTACACCAGGACTCCTGCTGCTTCTCCAAACTGGGGACGTGTCGACCTCCACCTACTGTAGGTAAGTACCTCATACAACCACACTTCAAAAAACCTGAACTATCCCTTTAATATGTTGAAGAAATTTAATGTTTGCAGGAAATAAAATCTCGTTTGATGAAACGTTTTTAATGATCTACATGGTCTTAACTCCCTGAAGCTCTCAGTGAGCTGCGTCAGCAGGATGCTTTGCAGGTTGGGGTGTCTGTCCACATTCTCTCTGTATTACGTGTGTGTGGATGTGTGTGTGTGCGTGCACACAGGTTTGAAATATACATATGGCCTAAATGTATTGTCTTTTCATAGCATTTACAGATAAGGCAGCAATAGCTCAGTGCAGGAAAATCAAAAAAAGAAGACATTTATTTCGCTGCTTTTAGCAAACTTGTCCAAATTTCACTGTACAAATGACTGTTAAATGAGAAAAAAGTCATGTATATTTATTTTATATCCTCTATTATAATAAAAATCTCTTTTGTCTCAATCATTTTCATGTGTGTAAGAGTTGTTGGTATGTTAGCGGTAATAACAATTGTAGATATGAATAATTGCTCTTTGACGTGTTATAATTCCAAACCAACATATCCAATAATAATTCATTGTCATTTTGACTAGTAGGAATAATTCACCCAAAAATGAAAATTGAGTCTTTATCTCACCCTTATGCTGACTGAGAGATGGTGAGTAGATAATGACTGAATTTTCATTTTTGGGTGAACTATCCCTTTAATGAATAGCATCTATAAATCACTTCTCACGAGTCAAAATGTCAGCTCTTGACTTTCATGACAACAATGCAGTTTTTATTAGTGTCAACTAATAACTACACATGTTCTTAAATTCCACATATAAAGTGAATTTTATCGAACATTGGACTCTGACTCATCAAAATGAAATAACTGATATGAAGGCAGATGTACATATCTGAAATGAATATGCTAATTAGGGTGACATATCTGAAATGTTTTGTTGTTTATGAAGAGTTACAGCCACTGTTTGACCTGCAGGATGGTACTGAGGCTGAGCTCTGCTGCAGAGTGCTGCTGTTCCTCTTCACCACTTGATGTCACCCAAGGGTGGCTGCTCACTGTTCTGGCTCCATCCGGTAACTGAACTCTGGAGTCCCAAACAGTCTGAATCTTATGATTTAATGCTACAGTCCAGTCCTCATAAAAAGACTGATTCAGAAAAGTGTTGTTTGTTTTTAACCTACAAACTAAATCACATACTGTAACTTTATTCACTGTTTGTAATCGTTTCTAATGGTTAAAGTATTATAAACATACTTACAACACAATATACTGTGCCTTTCACAATATAATATCATATAATATAATATTTATCATAAGAATTCATATTAATTTATAACAATAATCATAACACATTACAAAGCATTTATAATGATTTTGAAGATATAATAATAGTTTCAGGTCACTTACTGACATTTTGGGGAAAGATCATAATGTGTGATGCTTCCCATACATACATTCTAATCACATTATAATGCATCAGAACAGTGATTTTATGCATTATAAAGTTATTATAGTATGTTATGATTATTGTTATAAAACAATATGAATATTTATGAGTGCTAACACATTGCTATAAACATAGTATAATGCATTATAAGTACCACAGTACCATCTTTCCACAAAGATCTCAAAATAACATGACAAACACTCTGTACTACTGATACAGTACAAACTGCACGTAGCAGCTCTCCACTCAGCTTTGTACAGACTTAATAACTGCATGTGCTGCATAAAGTGAACTTGCCCCTACTGTTGACCCTCCTGATGTTATAAGGTTACACACACACACACACACACACACACACACTCCATGTACACACACAGGAGTGAATATCTCTGGGTGATTGGAGCACTTATATTCACCATCAAGACATTCCACAAGATGCGTCAAGTAAGCGCTACATTCAGTTCTCTTTATGGGCTGCTGGTCTGACAAGTGAAACCAGTGCAGGCAAGCTGAGACTTGGCATCGACCTCATGAGTTCTGGCAGAAGCGGAGGATCGACAGCTCAGCCTGCAGTGTTACTGCTACCACTTGAAGGAAATTTATGACTTGGAGAGAGCTCAGCAGAATGTATTAACGCAGATGATCCCGTTTCCTACTCCGTCTCCAGGTGCTGCTGCTGCTCGGTCAGCTACTGAAGAACGAGCACCCCGAACATATAGACCTCAACCCTGCACGGCACAGCATGTTACTGCCACCACACGGCCTGTCATACCAGCTCTGCTCTGAACAGGTTCTGAGGTTTCCATTAGTGCTGAAAAAATACTTTGGTCTAATTAGAATTAATAGCATCATTTAGTTTGGTTGTTTTATCTGTTCAGAACCACAAATACCTGCAGGTACATGTAACTGACAGAACATGACACAGCATGAACATAGTTTGACGTAACATGGCACCACAGTAAGAAGCACGACAAACACATGACATAAACACGACAACCTTGTTAACATGCCATCAAATAAACATACTGTAACAAAAAATATGTATTTATTTGTTAATTAGTTATTGTCAAAGTCAGTAATAATGGATACTATATGTGCTTCATGGTTAAAGTACTAAAACTCAGAAAACCTGAACAATATTCCCGCTTTCCTCAGATAACTATACTGCACTTCAATACATTGTCAGCATACTTAAAATGTGTTATACTGTACTTATAGCAATGTTTAATTATACTTATAAGCATTCATAAAATCCTCCAATGTGTTATTGTGTCTTAAATACATGAGACTCCAAACCACTGACGATGGAAATCTTCTAAAATGGGTATAAAAACTTAAGTAACACTTTCTGTGACAGTCATCTCTATAATGCATTATAGGCGCATTCATAAGCCTTATAATGCATTTATAAGGCTTTACAAAACTCTTAATGATTGTTGTCATGCATAATTAATTGTAATTATAAATTATTGTAAGTAATGAACATAATGCATTATAAGTTCAGCATTCATAATGCTTTATAGCGCCATGCCAATGTAAGTCCTGGTTCACGCAACGTGTTATAACTACCGTAGCTTTATCCAGTTATAAAGACACATAGACAGCTGCTCCAATGTATCATAACAGGTTATAAATTATGTTTCTGAAATGCAAAGTGGTCTTATAAACATCATACAACTGCAAATTGCTATGACTTGGGTAAACCTCACAAAGTCATGTTATAACATGTAATTGAAATAATTTATTTTCAGAAACTTAGAATTTTTCATCTATTATGATATGTTAGACCAGCTGTCTATGCGTGTTTTTAACTGGCTAAAGTTTGTAGTTGTGCTGTGTAACCCAGGACTAACTGGTAAATTCCACCAGGTCTGATCCGTCCTCCACATGGCTGCAGTCCCACCAGCAGCGTCTCACAAGCGTTTCAGCAGTGGAGCGTTTTGCCTGCTGATTATGTTTACTTGCTCAGATTTGGTTGATTGGGTTGTCTTTCCTTGCTCTTTGTGCTTCTGCCATGGATAAGCAGGCTACATGGTCACGTGTAACGCAGCACAGCCGTGCCTGGTGGTAATCACGGGTTAGATTCTTCATTTAAACAGTGCTGTCGCTTTGGGGTGGAGGTTATAAAGCATCATGAATGCTGAACTTATAATACATTATATACACCACTAATAATGCGATAACCTTGTTATGATTGTACATGATTATAAACATTTATAAAAAGTCAAGTAAAATCTTATAAATGCATTGTAATGTCTTATGAATGGGGTTATAAAGCATCATAGACATGACTTTCATGGAAAGTGTTACCAGAACTAGTTAAGAAGTTGTGAGATATCTTGAATATACTTGTTGAATTTCAAATAGCAATTCTCAGATTTAATGTACATGCAAAACAGAAACAATTTCATTTTGAGTTGAGTGCAGATTCAGGAAAATTTTGGGTTTCACAACTTGAACATGGATTATTTCTCTGCTCAGGGTCTGCTGGGAGTGAAGGTTTACAGTTGTAAAGTACCAGTTACCCCTCCTGCCCCTCTCTTTGTTGACCAACCTGCTGCCTGGCGTGGGATGTTAGACTGATGTCTTGGTGTCCTCCTCCTCCTCCTCATCCTCAGACAGTTGTGTGGTGGAGATGGTGTTTGTGCTTTTACCAGCCCAGAGTGGGAGACTACAGAATCAGAATGAGTAGAACGGTGCGCTTTTATTCAAAGCAGAGTTTTTAAAGACTTATTCACCTCAAAATGAAAATTCAAATATCGTCTACTTACTAACATGTCAAACACCCTCACCAGGAGATTGCTGTTAGCCTTTTCCTAAACTGTTTGGAATTAAAAATTTGCATTTTTGCATTCAAAAATTGAATAAAAGTCCAGCCAAGTTCTCCAAATGGCTTTTGTGACCTAATTCAAGAGTCTCCGATCTGAATAACTGCATTAAAATTAAAGATTTGTTGTTTTCTCTTATATCTTCCCCAGCAGCAAAGCTCATAGTGCTTGTGTTTTCTATAAATCTACAAGAAATAACTTTAGCCAGAGTACTGTACAGTACAGAGTACTGTATATTCAAGGATATATGAAAAGAAAATTAGTTTATTTTCTAACTTACTCCATGTAGATCATGAACCCTTGAATATAAAAACAACTAACTGAGATTGTTTAAAAAATGTAAACCTGCTTCTCATTCAGAAAAAAACAGCACTCTCTTTTACTTGTATGTCCAGTCTTGACCAGACCAAAATGGCAACGATCAGACACCTGATTGGCTTACCTTGACATTTTTACCTTAACTTGCCAGGCAGCTGGATTCAAGAATCCAGTGTTTGTTTGTGTCCACACCAAAAGTGGTGCAGCCAATCAGCATCCAGGAGGGACTATTGGCAGCTACATGGTTTTAAGTGCAATTACAGCTGCTGCGCAGCAATGGTCGGGGCCGGGCAATTTTAGTCAAAATTAGGCAATTCTGAGCAACAATCAGAGTGTAGGAAGATGAAAAAAGGTGGCATTCTAATGTGCATTTTACATCAGTTGAACTCACAATTTCTGGCACAAGAGACTCTGCATATTGACTGATAGATAAGCCAAATAAACAGGGAAAAGAGACGAGGGATAACAGGGAAAAGTGTTGATAAAGAGTATTTGTCTCTCCACAAAACTGCCTGGATCATAATTATTTTAACTTTAGTAATCTCTAATCCACATAGCATGATGCCTGAACATAGGACTTTCACATTAGAATGTCTGTTCTGCCTTAGCTGAGGCTCGAACTCACAACTTCTGAGACTAAGGCCCGTCTTCTATCTCACTGAGCTAATTGAAAAGTGACAGTTCATGTATGGCTTCACAAATTTACTAAGCCAAGGATCAGGGTGCCAGGCAGCAGCCATCCATGCCATGGAAAAACAAGTTTCAAAGTGAAAGTTCCAAAGCTGTAGCACATATGGTTGATTTGTTATGAATTTTCAAAGTTTTGAAATTTAGAGGTTTGCCGTAGCGCCACCCTCAGGACTATTGTCTTGTGTCTCCAGTTGAGGACATCTGGCATGGACTGGACCTTTGTGAAAAGTTTGGTCACTTTTCGCACATGGGAAGTAGGATTTCCTTGAAAGAAGAAGAAGAAGAAGAAGAAGAAGAAGAAGAAGAAGAAGAAGAAGAAGAAGAAGAAGAAAGAAGAAAGAAGAAGAACATTGAGGAAAACAATAGGGTCCTGGCAGCTTAGGCTGCCCAGACCCTAATGACAGCTAGAAGCATCCATGGACGCATTGATCTCATTGGTTGAAGTTAGCCTGTATTAGATGTGATGAGTGTTTTTTGAAAGTGCCTGCCCTTTTCCAAACAGTTACTAAGGACGACTTCCCAGAAGGTTCTGTTTAACAAACCATCTTGTGTATCAGGTTAACTTTTACCCCTGATTATTCAGGACACTGTTATAGCTGACTATTTAATACATGCTACACAGAGGCTATAATTCAAGACATACAAAACAATGAAAATAGACTAACAGAACATCGTGCTGCATTATTAGACACTGAAACTGAAAGATGAAAAGCAGAAGTACAGACATAAAAAGCATGCAGAGTATACTGTATTAAATACATAAATCAGTCTGACACAGTAAAAGCAAAACCACAATAAACGACATGCATGCAGCTACATGAGGGCAGACTGCTGATAGCAGGATAGTGACAGATGACAGCAGACAGCAAGAGGAGTTTTAGTGCTGACACAGCTGGGTGCTTAATAAGCATTTCTTTACATGAGCTTGGGTTGTTCTGTAGCTGGATGGAGCTCTGATCTACTGCAGCTTTAGCAGAGAATGCAGACTGACTGGAAGTGCTTTTTTCCCCAGTGGGACAATGCAACAGCACAATCCCTTCCTCTGAACCGATCTACAAGGTCCTTCTGTGGACAAACCTTTCTTTGAAGGCGTGACTTGATGATGCAGTTAATAAAAAGAGGCCAGCTCTGTGTTTGTGTGGTTGTGACCATTGACATAAATGAAAGATGGACAATGTGGCTCCATTTCATCCTTCAGTCGGGCCTTATGTCTCACATATTTCATTGACTTGTGTCAGGTTTAGGCTGTATTATTTTAAATTAAAAAATTTTATTTATTTATTTATTTTCTCCCCAGTTTTGTCGTTGCCAATCCAAATTCTCCCCATGTATTGTCCCTGTCACTGCCAACTGAAATTAGTTTCACTGCTAAATCTGGTGCAGCCATCTTTTTATTTCTCTGGAATAATTAATGCCACTGCACGCTGTCCTGTTATAAATTAAATAAACTAAACTAAACTACTGTTTGGTGCATAGCGGGAAGCTTGTTAAGGAAAATGTTGGGATGTAATTGGGTTTGGGCTGAAATATGCTAACGAGGGAGGGGTTTGGGTTGGGTTCAGACAGAATTTTGTCAGGCTTGGGCTTTTTTCTTTAAAATTCTAAGTCAGACCTCTCTCCACAAAGTCTGTCTCCACGCTTACACATTCTGCTATAAGGGGGAAAACTTGTTTGCATTTCCTTTTCCTTTTCCTTCCTCATTTCCTTTTCATTGGCATGTAAGGAGGTGAGCTCTGGCATTAAAACAACTACATCACTGCAAGGGGGAAGCTAACAGCTATTAGCTTGTTTACATTTGTTCCATTAGCACCACAAGGGCTACTTTCCTGTTTTGTACCATGTAGGTTGCAGTTCGGAGGTTGTTCTTGTTTCCTGGGGACTTTGTGAAATGTAGATAGCAGTTGCCCCAGTGCTGCTTAAAGCAAGCAACCAATGACAAGACCAGCAGTGTGCATCTGGTGAGTCAGGCTAGACAGTAGCAAATTAGCAGGAAACACAAGTACTGGACAAATTCACCTGATGAAAGCACTAGATGTAAAGTTAAAGGACCGATGTGTAGGATTTAGTGCCATCAAGTGGTGAACTTGCAGATTGCAACCGATTTGCCTCACGTTCCCCCTCCAAGTGCGTAGGAGCAATTACACTGCTTTTACACCAAAATCAGAGTGTATAAGAGTGTATATACAGGTTTTTTAAACTGACCAATTGACCCTTTTCCAGTTGCCAGCAGACACATTTGCCTGTCTGTTTGTTTTCTCTGATGTGTGCTGACACTCAGCTTCAGAAACATCAAGTCAGTTCATTGAGACTGACATGTATGATATTTGTGTGGGGAGCTTCTATGATCAATGGAATTTGTGAGAAGCTGCAGTGTTTGGTCAAAGTATTTTTCTCTCACCAGTACTATTACTTGTAATTGAGTAACATTATAGCATTGTGTCAGTACTTGTAGTTGAGTACAGATTTTCAGTACTCTTTCCATCACTGGTTCTAATGTTATCAGCCTAATAGCTGCTGTTTTTGCTTTGGTGCAGTGGACAGCTGAGTCACATCTCTTTGTGTCTTTTCTATCCACTACAGTTCTAGTGGGAAAGTGCTGGGCCCATCCACAGAGTGTCAGTTTGACCTTAAGGGTAGGAGATCGGTGCCTGGAGCTCCGCCATCACACCACTCACTCCCAGTCTGCTCTTAGAGCAGCCTCCAACCACAACTTGATGCTTACACTCCACAGACCTTGACATTTCAATTGCCTCTTAGTAATAAACTCTCCACTCTGCTCAAAAACAAGTCCAGACTGTGTTTGTGTCGTTATCTCTTACCTCCTATTGACTCCAGTGCTCTTCTAGTATTACAGTATTTTTGCAGATTTTCATATATACAAAAGCTGGGTTTTTTAATGCCTTTTTATATAATATTATATATTCAGGTTTCCATGAAACTATGCAACTTGTCCTCCCAGTAAACCTCGAGTTTCCAAAATGTCTTTTTTTTTGTCAGGATCTATGAATAACAGCCCTGTGATTACTCTGACCTGACAGTTCTCAGCTAATACAATGGATTTATTATATCCATAGAACTTTCTTTGTGTTGGAGTATGAGCATTATTAGATTTGAGTGCAGCATTGGATTCAATGATCATGATCAGGATGGGGTGGGTGGATCTGGATCAGTGCTTAGAGGCTGTAGGGTGCACACGTCCAAAAAACGTACAGGTGCTGGATCAAAAAAGGCAAACTGAAGGCAAGAACCAGACAACAGATCTGCATCCCAACAATTTGAATTGAGCAATGTTTCGATCTAACGGAGATCTCAGGCAGGCATTGTCAGATCATTTTTTGTCTGATTCTGGCTCAGTTCTTTCCTGATTTGCATCTTATCTAAAGGGGCATTTACATGCCTCTGCATGTAAATGTTTTCAGGTTGTCTGTCCATCCCATTCTTGTGAATGCAATATCTCAGGAACAGGAACTATGTATTAAATGAGTCAGGAAGGACATGCAAACTGCAACTCACTCAAGCAAACTTCAAGTAAACTGACATAAACTTATGGTAGTCTCAGGCTTGTATTTACCCACACACCATTCCCATCACCAGCATCACCACCTAAAGCCCCAAAATAGTTTTCAGTATTAGTAGTACTGACAGGTTAGCTCACTAACTGGATTTCTGCTAGGCTAATGTTAGCAGTTGGTCTGTGTAGCTGTGGAGATAACATTAGCGGCTGGTCTATTTAGCTAACATTAGCAGTTGGTATGCGTAGCTGATATTAACAGTCCGTCTGTTTAGCTAATATTAGCGGTTTGTCTGTTTAGCTAACTTTAGTGGTTGGTGTGTGTAGCTGATGTTAACAGTTAGTTTGTGTAGGTAACATTAGTGGTTTGCCTGTGTAGCTAACATTAGCAGTTGGTGTGTGTAGCTAACATTAGTGGTTGGTGTATGTAGCTATTGTTAACAATTGGTTTGTGTAGCTGTCATTAGCAGTCGGTCTGTGTGGCTAACATTAGCAGTCCGTCTGTTTAGCTAACATTAGTGGTTGGTGTGTGTAGCTGATGTTAGCAGTTGGTCTGTGTAGAGGCCATGATAATAAGTAGGCAACTGTTGTATTAGCTGGTTTTACTCGTTTTTATGCTGCTAGTACACCCCAGTTTTACTAAATGTATCATCTATTTTTTTCTGTACCTGTAATGGGCTACAGTAACTTTCCTGATTACATAAGTACATGAGTACATATCCTAATTACGTAATACTGTTTCATGTAATCTGTTAGTCCCCAGCCCTGTTGGTATATATTGAAACGTTCATCTAAATACATTTGTGGGAAAGAGTAGTGTGCAATCATGACTCTTTTTTATCACTTACATGGTTTGCTCTCAATAGTAGTCTCAAGTATTTTCATATCACATGGTGTTTGCAAGTTTGAGAACAGAACAACTTCCTGCTCTCTCTCTCTCTCTCTCTCTCTCTCTCTCTCTCTCTCTCTCTCTCTCTCTCTCTTTCTCTCCCACTTGTCCTTAACAACACTGTGTCAAGCTTGTTAGCACCGGAGCGGCTGCATAACCCTCTCCAAATGGCCGGTGGACAGACACAGAAGTTTGCTTAAGAGGGGAATAATGACTGGAGACCCACTACAGAGCTAAATCTAAACTGCTGACCCATGACAAGCTGTCCTCAGACCGTGAGAAACGGGCCTCTTTCCATGCCAAGAATGTGGGTGGCCGGCCGGCCTTGCTGCTCCAAAAAGCCTTTCTGAGGAGTGTGGCCGGTTGCAGCACTCGAGTGCAACAACGGCAGGTTCCTCTGTTTGATTTCTCTCAGACTGCTGCTGTTATGCACATATTGACCTTGTTTTTTTTTTTGTTTTATGTTACTTCTGACGGACCACGCTGTCGTTCTCGTAATCTGTGCGGGGAAATGGAGCTGTTGGTGTGGGTATGTGGGTGGTGGCTGTAGTCCCAAAGTACACAGTCCACTTCCACTTGGTTAGGCAGCTTGTGAAATGAGACCAAAACTGGAGAAGGAATTAAGTGCAGCCACATTCACAAGGTTAAGTCATTGGAAATTCTTGAGAATTTTGATTTGTTTTTGCTGATTCACTGGCCTGACATATAACGCCCCCACCCCACACACCACTCGCACATCACAAACTGTGTAAGGCATTGTGTAAAGTAATGAATACTCTGTGAGGAGCGCTGGTCACAGAGGATAAGAGGCTGTACTGTGCCTTCAGTTTGCTGCTCGCACTGAAGGGGATTTCAGCTCCCGGGGCTTCAAACCCGGAGTCAAGGGGTCACGGTCTGTGCAAGATAGCTGGGGCCACAATTTGTGTGTGTGTCAGTAACTGCTTGTGTGAGTCACTGCATTACGCCGACACACGAGACGCCATATGTTTCCACCCAGTTCACAGAAGAACAAATGCGCCGTCCTTTTTCATGAGAGTTCCCACAAGCGTCTGTTTTCTCACTCACCCCATGTGTGGGTTAATGCAGCGAGGAGTAGCAAGCAGGAGACACATCAATTATGTTGTAAAAGCAAAATTAAATGGGACACCTGTTTATGGTGTCCACGCAGAGTAAAAAAAAAAAAGTGTCTAATTTAAAAAGTGGGTGCAACATTGCAAGTGGAGACTTGAGGGTTCAGCATGATGTTTTCTTGGTCCTTTGAAGCAGCATTTTTATCATATGACACCAAAAACCCTCGCTTGAAACCAATACCAAGGAAATCCCATAACTCCCTGAGGACTTGAATTGTGTGGCTTCAGCAACCAACCAATGGAAGAACAATTTATTGTCAAAACAATATTTTTTACAGTATAATACATAATAAAAATTCCACTGTTGCAGAGCATCTTTGGCTGTTTTATTCCTCTCAAAATTGTCACTGGGCTTTAAACTCATTCCTATCAAACAATATGTATTTTAAATGTACTATGTGAAAAATAAAACCATCATATATATAATAAGACTAACGCTGGGTTCAGACAGGAGGCAGTGATATCAAATTTCACATTTGATTATTCACAACAGAAGCACTTGGCACCAGTCAGCAAGCAATTCTGCTCTTTCTAATCACACACAGAGCTTTTTTTAAAAAAAAAAACACAATCACTAACAGCAGTGATACTATTTTTAATAAATATGGTGCATAAGCAGATTTTTACATTTCATTATGTTAGAGGAACAATCAGGGGAACTGAATCTTCAGGAGAACAGAAGAGAGGGGCAGGACAATCAAAAAGTTTGCAAGCATGGGATGAACATTTCATCATTTATCAGAATCAGATTGTTTCTATCATATAATATATTAAATATATGGTTTATAATAGATTAACAGTGTCTTTTCTCGACAGGTTTGCTCATGACGCGTGGAGAAAATAGACCAGACGCTGAAACTATTGCAACAGCACGGCCCATCCTGAGTGAACAGCCCAACTGGTTAACTGGGCGCCAAAAGGAAGTGTGCACTGAAAGACTCTATGGGACTGTACTTTGGTGCAGCCATGTTCACAGTGATCATGTCCAAATTCTAATGTTTAGCAGGTATAATTGTTACCATGTTCACCATCTTAATTTAGATGTTCCAAATTTCATGGCAATCCAATCCAATATTTGCTGAAATATTTCACTAAAAACCACACACGTCAACATCATATTGGCACTAGAGGAAAAGTCAGGCCAGTCAAATCAGTAAAGTTGTATTCATGTTAGAGTGGAAAAACTGGTCTTGCACTGTGTTCAACAATTTTGAGGTATGAGGTGTGCAGAGATGGGTGGCCTGATGGCTCAGTTGGTGGACAGTTTGCCCCATCCACTGAGGCTGAGTCCTCTGCAGTGGCTGTGGATTCAACTCCTGCCTACAGCCCTTTACTGCGTGTCATTCCCTCACTCCCTCTTCCTCTCATATTTTCAACCATCTTATAAATTAAAGGCATAGAAGCATGCATCCCCATGCATTCTCTAGGAAACATGAATGTCTGTACAAAATTGGATGGCGATCCATACAACAGACCGACAGACTCAAAGATTAGCTGTCATTGCCATCCCTGAGTATAGCTAAAACACTTGAGAACAATACTAATACCAAAAACTGAAAACGACAATGCTAGAGGTGTAAAAACACAATGTTGCACTCTAAATTGTGACCTGGCAGCCCGTCTTCGGCATAAGTGGTTGAGCAAAGTGTGTTTACAATCCTCCGACGAGGGAGCACATCGTGTTTGGTCTTCACTTGCCAGATTTTGTCACTCAACCTTTTAGACTTACCGTCTGACACTTAGACAACAGAACACTGTAGAAACTACTGCAGCTCCACATTTTATCTGGTCGATGTTTGCAGTGATGGATTAGTCAAAACAGATATAGAATAGAACAGCACAGTTCTCTGCAAAATATCTGATCAATTTTTGTTTCAAGAGTTTAAATAGAAACCATGGCAAGTAATCATGCACACTTTGTTAGTCTTCAAGTCTTGTTTGACCACCAGATCTTTCACCCTGGAGGTAAGTCTGCCTGCTGTTGGAACATTGACCATCAGGTGACCTTGTGCAGGCAGAACAACCTGGAGCTCAACTCTCTACAAACAGTATAGATGGTTGTGGATTTTAAGATCCCATCCCCACCCGCCCCCATCGCCCTATGTGACTTCCCAGGCTACACTGTGGACTCATTCCACTTCCTGGGCACCAACAAGTCACCAAAACAGCTCAGCAGAGGATGAACTTCCTGCAGCAGGTGAAGAAGTTCAACCTGCCAAAGACAATGGTGTGCTTCTATGCTGCCATCGATGCATGTGTCCTCACCTCCTCCATCACCATCTGGCTGCTGCTGCAAAGGACGAGAGCACACTGCAAGATGTCATTCTCTTTTCTGAGAAGGTGATCAGCTACAATCTGAGCTGAGGAGTGAGACTGGGTAGGGTTAGGGTAAGAAAGTCAGGGTAAGCCGGTTGGGCAAGGAAGGTCATGCCTTTGCCATCCTGGGAATTAAACATAGCATTTTTGCACGTTCTCTGGTCAACATTTTGCATATTCTTGCACAGAACGGTAAAGCTCTTTCATTTGATTAATGGCCATATTGTGCACATTGTTATGTCATATTTTGTCATTTATATGCTTCTTGACTAGCAGTACTTGCTTTCATCTTTATTTATACTGTGTCACACTGTGTGTCTTGTTATGCACCAATACACCAAGGCAAATTCTTTGTATGTGAAAACCTACTTGATTCTGATTGACTGCATGTAACATGCTCATGTTGTACCAACCCATCTCCTCAAAAGCAGCAGCTCCGGACAGAGCACTAATAAGCTGCTTTGTATTTCGCACTCTAGTATTAAATGTGTTGTTTCCTTTTGGTAGAGAAGAGTTCACACCAAACTTTAATATGGCCAAAAATAGCAAGTCTACAATTAGTGAAGAGAAGAAGCTGTTAGCTGTACAGCCCTACTTTGTGAATTTTGCTGATAAGACGTGCCACCCTGGCTGGTCTGTGACGCTGTGAACAAAATGAAGGGAGGGAGATCATCAAGTTTTCTCAGGACAGAGTATGTGCTTACAGCTATTTCAGAGAATTACACCCGACACTCAATAGCATCGGACTTAGGTGTGAATCGATTAAACTCTTTAGGTTAGAGGTCATACCACTGGATTGTTCTTCTTTATCATTTCTTTCTTCTTTATTTGTTTAACAGGGACAGAGCATATTATTGAACACCAGTGTGTAGTACATGTTGTAAATATGCCATAATTAGCAAAAATGCTAATTTACATCTGTAGTCCCTTAGCAGGTAACAGAGAAAACAAAAGAAAAACCAAAACAAATTATAGCTGCTGCGCAGCAATGGTCGGGGCCGGGCAATTTTAGGCAAAATTAGGCAGTTCTGAGCAACAAGCAGAGTGGAGGAATATGAAAAACAGGTGGCATTCTTATGCGCATTTTACGTCAGTTGAGGCTTGAATCACAATTTCTGGCTCAAGAGACTCTGCTCTATCTCACTGAGCTAATTAGCAAGAGGCAACTCTGTGGTATATATGTTTAAAACTTCTTCCAGCTCATTATAGGAATTCTACAGCTGCAATGATTAGTCAACTTTAGTAGTGTCTCATCCACATAGGATGATGCCTGAACATAGGACTTTCACATTAGAAAGTCCATCCTGCCTTAGCTGAGATTCAAACTCACGACCTCTGAGACTGAGGTCCGTCTTTTATCTCACTGAGCTAATTGGCAAGTGACAGTTGATGTGTGGATTCACATTTTGACTAACCCAAGGATCAGGGTGCCAGGCAGCAGCCATCCATGCCATGGAAAAGCAAATTTCAAAGTGAAAGTTTCAAAGCTGTAGCACATATGGTTGATTTGTTGTGAATTTTCAACGTTTTGAAATTTAGAGGCTTGCTGTAGCGCCACCATCAGGACTATTGTCTTGTGTTTGCAGTTGAGGACATCTGGCATGGGACTGGACCTTTGTGAAAAGTTTGGGTAGATTTCTCATATGGAAATGTTGCACGAGCTGAGGCTCGAACTCACGATCTTCAACACCAAGAACCATCCTCTATCTCACTGAGCTAAAAGGCAAATGGAAACATCACCTGTAGCTTCACAAACCGACTCAGTCAGTCACCTGTGTGCAAGACAGCAGCTGTTAGTGTGTAAAGGCAGATTTCAAACAGCTGTCAAAAATTCAGTTATTGAGACAAAAATCTCAAAATACACAAATTGCATCTAGACAGCATGGAGATGTTGGTCATTTGTTTTTCACAATGATTTATTGACTCCATAAGTGAAAAACTGATGTTTAAAAAATGACATTTTTGCATTGACTCCAATTGTTCTCAAGAGAGCGAAATTCAAAATGCTGTAAAAAATTCAGTTTTTTAGATAAAATTCTGATATTTTCCAAACTTCATCTACCATGACTACAAAACTTTGTCATTTTTTTTCATGAACATTGAAAATGTATTTAGCAAGAATTTGCAAGTATATGTTTACAATACAGTTTACAGTCAAACATTTTGATGCACTGTAGGCTCAATTTTCCATAAATCAAAAATCTGTGTGGATTGTTTGTGTAGGACAGTCTGAAGATGCTCTGTAGCAAGTTTGGTGTCAGTTGAGCACAAATTGTGGGAGAAGATAGGTTTAATAAGTTTTACAGTTTTTGAAAAAAACAGAGTGATGGACTTCATAATTTGCAACAGGTTTAAATGTACAAAAGTTTCTTCAGTATCGGGGCTACATGTTGGTGAAAGTTGCAAATCTGTAGCACATATGGTTGATTTGTTATGATTTTTCAAAGTTTTGAACTTTAGAGGCTTGCTGTAGCGCCACCATCAGGACTATTGGCCTGTTTTTGCAGCTGAGGCAATCTGGCATCGGACTGGACCTTTGTGCAAAATTTGGTCATTTTTCGTGCATGGGAAGTAGGATTTCCTCGGAAGAAGAAGAAGAAGAAGAAGAAGAAAGAAAGAAAGAAGAACATGCAGGATTACAAGAAGGTCCTGGCAGCTTAGGCTGCCCGGCCCCTAATGACTGATGAAATACACCACAAAACATTAAAAAACATCACTTTAAATGTGGACATCAAACATAACAGACATCTCACGGGATCTACACACTGTGGAAGATGAACAATTTTTGATGAATAATCAATGTATTGATTTTGGGATTCTCTGTATCTAAGTCGTGAGGAGGGAAGATGACTGTAAGTTTGAGTATAAAATCAATGGGACATTGTGCTCAGGAAGGCTAGTGTGCTACACATGGTTAACCTCTGTAGAAGGAGTGATTGAATCAACATTGTTATGGAATCAGCAACTGTTGTTTTTTGTATAGAAGGCAAGACACTGTGCAAGACCTTGAAAGAACACTGTGCTTGAGTCTTCTCTCCATGCTGCATGAAGTAAAGAGATTTGATTCATCACACCGTCTTGGTAATTCTTCAGAGAACTAGCAACTCTCATTATTTAGACAAAGAAGTTTTTCCACAACACACACACATTCATAAATGTGTATGGATACCAGGACCTGGGACGGTCCAAGACACTGGACACTCCTGCTGTACAACAAGCTGTTAGACTGACACATTACACATGCATACAACTACACAATACAAAGAATAAGATGCATCTGTCCTTCAACTGGAGGTTCACTTCACTGCTGTGTGTCCTTCGGCAAAACAACCAAAGTCTTGATGCATTTATTATTATTATTATTATTATTTTGCAGGATCACATTTTAAACTTAAACTTTATAAAAGGTATACTGTTGATATAAATCTTAAATTTGAAGATTTTTTTTCCAGTGTTTTATTTATTTGGTAATCCAAATAAAATCTCCTGTGGGTCATGACATAGTCTTCAGGAATGACTGATCTAGGGTGTCAATGATATATAACAACAGTGTTGTTGATATACTTGATATACTCACTGGTGCCCGCCACAGCAAAATGCCTCTTGGATGCCCCTATGGTAAATAAATCATGATAAAGTTCCCTTCCAGTGGAGGAAAAGTGGTGTAGTTCCCCCTGGAGTGCCCTTCCAGTGGAGAAAACGTGATAAAGTGCCATGTATGGTAACTTTACAGTGAAAAAAACAGGATAGTGGCCTCTATGGTGCCGTTTCAGTGGAGAAAATGCCATGAAAGTGCCATGTAGGGAAGTCATTCCTAAAGACTGGGTCGGGACCCACAGATGGATCACAGAAGATTTTATTTGGGTCACCAAAAAATAAAAGACTTTGAAAGACATTTTGTAGTATTATAATTATATTATTATAATTCAGTAGTCTAAAATGTTCTATATCATTTTCCTGATGAGGGGAGATAAAAATAATGAGACACTGTGTCCACTCAGCCTAAATGCATTCATTTCTCATTTATAAAGTATTCAACCTGTGTGTATATTTGCAATAACGTGTCAAAATCAGGGTTGCAAATAATGATCATTTTCATTGTTCACTGATCTGTCAATTATATTATTATTTACTGTCAGAGAGGAGTAAAGAAACCAGAAAATATTCACATTTAAGAAGCTGAAATCAGATAATTTAGATTTTTCTAAATTAAAAAATGACTCAAACTGATTAATTGATTGTTAAAATAGTTGGCAGTTAATCTAATAATCAAATTATTGTTGCAGTTCTAGTCAAGACAATATAAAGGGAGGTGGAAATGGTCAAGAACATTCATTTATGCACAGAATAAGTGTTAGAAAGATTTTTATTGAATTGGGTCTTAAAAAGTGGGTCCCCAGAAAAAAGGTTTAGGACACGCTGCCCTAGAGGACACTTCATCACGTTTTGTACACTGGAAGGGCACCCTAAGGGAAACTACAACACTTTTCCTCCACTGGAAAGGCACTTTATCGTGGTTTATCTACCATAGGGGCATCAAAGAGGCACTTTTGCTGTGGTTTCTTAGACAGGGGGGCACCAGTGATAATATCGGGGACATTGCTGTCACTGTCCCATTTGATAAAAGAGTCAGACCAAAGCAGATATGTGCCCACCTTATTCTCTAACTGACCCACTTCTCTTTGTTTGCATCTCTTGCAGCAGCAGGCTGCTCACCTCATTTTGCAATCACAACTTTCTCCTCCCTCCCTCACAGCACAACTTTGGGAACTTGAAAAAAAGAAAAACAACTCTTCCTCTCGCGATAGTAGCTTGCTTATGCAGCCGCCATATTCTGTGACAGTATTTTGATTCGTATCTGCTGGAAGTGAGGAAAAAGAGAAAAGTGCAGGGCTGTCGAGGGGAGGGGGGGGCTGAAGAAGAGGAGCTGTCAAAAAGGTAGTCCCGAGTCTCTGTCAAAACGGCGGAGGGCCGAGGCTCGGTATCCCTCCCCCTAACGCTACTTCGAGGACACACAAGGCCCGGGGCCTCGGTGCAGTTGGCTCTTCGTCTCCCTGGTAGTAGCTGGAGCCCTCTCGGCTTCTCCTCTCGGAGCTCCGCGGCCCTCTGGAGGTCCGGCGGCGGTCTCGGGTGTTGAAGGCGGCCCGGGGAGCGGCGGCGGAGGCAGCGGAGAGAGAAAGGTGAGTTTACAGTCAGCTCAGTTAGCAACAGGCGGAGGGATACAGTTTTTAAATATCGTTACCGTGAAATTAAAAAGCTTTTCAGTGTATCGTGCGATAAACGCTTTAATGTCGCGTCCCATTCTGTTTGAAAGAAAATGGAGAGAAAAAGTTTCAGATGTGGAAAAAGTTTTTGTCCACAGTAGCTAGCTGAGCTAGCTAACTAACCTGAAGTGTTTGGAGGCTCGGCCGAGTGAACAAATCACTGTCTAAAGTTTCAAACACATTCGTTAACTTCTCCTCTAAGGCAACTTTATTATTAACATGTCTAAACATATATTCTGTGTCTTTTTTATTTGAACATAACTCTGGCTGACGCTACATGTTTTGTAGCCCATGTTAAGCTACTTTTTCCATTGAGCTCCTTTGAAACGTCGCAGGACGAGTCGTGGATGGAAACGTTAAATCATAAAATTGTAGCTTCACTTAACCTCATACAGGAACTATTTTATCTCTAACCAGCCTCAGAATTAACCCTCAAATAGTTGGTTATCCCTTTGCTACAACTCTGAAACTATTTTTTGTGTAACATGGACACTTTCTAATAAGTAATGTAGCAGGCTAGCCAGTTGGCACAGCTGTGAGTCTACATCAGTGAATTTATCTCAACAAGTTAATATGTGCTAAGCTTCACTGTATGTATCCTGTCATCTGAACAGTGAGGTGATGCAAACAGAGTTTCTGAAGTTTTACTCTGACTAGGACCATTTTACTGTTGCACAACTGCAGACACACAAAACAACAGGCTGTGTTTGGTTGTTTTTAAGAATCAGGTGATGAATGAGTCACTTCACCTGTTTGATAACTTTCTGACATTGTCCCTCATGGATCAAATGCTGCTGGTTTGTTGTGGTGGAAACTTGTCAGGGGGTGGGTGGGTGTGAGCCTTTGCCAGCCAGCTCAGTTGTTGTTATTTGTATTCTTAGTGTAGTTAAGATGAGATGAGATGAGATGTTTACTATCAGATAATTTAACCTGTCACGATTTTGACCTTTGTCTGCTGTTGTGTTTATTCCTGTGAATCCGCTGAAGGTGCCAGGATGGGCTGGAAGGCACAGGTTGCAGCATTTGACCTATTTTTTAAAGCTGCATGTTTTTCTGTGAAGAAAGAGTCAAGTAATTGGAAAACAGGAGACGTGGAAGATATGAAACTAGAGATGTTCCAATATAATTTTTTTCTGATCGATTCCGATACTTGAACTTGCATATTGGCTGAGTAGCGACCTCATACAGTGCGTTAAAAACAGTGTTTTGTAACAGCTCTATACTACTAACCCTGTATGGATTTGATATGATTGCTAGAATTCCTAGCTCAGGTTAAACTCTTTGTAAAACATAAACAAATACATATGAAGCATGAATGCCGTAGGACATGACTTAGCCATCCTGGGGGAAAGTATAGTGAAGGGTCTTGTTTGGGACTAATAAATTATGTGTTATTATGCGGTGCATAGACTCACGTACTTGTAATACCCGATACCGCATTTTCGGCAGTATTGGAAGCATTTTCCAATACTGGTGTTGGAACAACCCTGTATGGAAGTTTTTTCAAGGATTTGACGGAACAAGGTTGAGTGATTTTAAAAATCTGCATGTTCACTTAGAGCTTAGAGGAACTTTCCTCACTTGTTGGTTATTTGTATGCAGTCCAAATCGTATTTAACCATGGTGATTGATTGCAACCAAATGTAACACAAATATTATTATTGTTTGATGACATTTATTTTTTTATATTGGTGTGTGTGGGTTTTACTCTTTCAAGTCATGGTCACGTTTGTCTATTTGTGGTGTTCTACTTGGCACAGTGAAGAGAAGGCCTCTGAGTGTGTTGAGAGTGTGTCTCTCCATGTATGACTTAGTCTTCATATTAACACCAGCCACCAGTCAAATGATGCTAAATGTTGGAAAGTGCAGTGTGTGGAAGTGAAGTGTGTCAGCTTTACCAGCCAGTCTGGCAGGTAATCAACCTGTGTCCAAATAGTGTTTTAATCTAAAACTGGCAGCTGAGAAAAGGATTTACTCTTTGAAATCAACTTCAGACTATGCTGTAGTTAGACGTCACATGCTCGCTGTAAAACCTACCTGACTCTGTTTTTTAATGAACTAAGCTTCTTATTTTACTCTCGATTCTCAGCAGACACCGACCGTCTGCTTTGAAAGTTTACTCACAACTCTAAAGAACTCCGAATCACTTCTCTGTCGGCCTCTAAACACCTCCAATCTAAACTGTGTTGTCATAGCTAGACTGCGAGAGTGTATATCATTCATTAGCAGCTTGTGCCTGTCTTGACTTGCAGTCAACATTGCACTTCCTGACCAATAAGCTGCCATGGCCAACTGTTTATAGGTGCAGACCCCTAACTGAAACCATGTGTGCCTGTAGCTGGGCAAATATGTTGCTAGGAGGCCTTGCTGATTTGCCACTCTTTGGAGACTCAGCAGTGAGCGCTCACAGCCTGTATGATGAGGACTAAATCAAGATTTTAGCAGGCTGCTAATTGCTTTGTTTGGGTGTCATTTGGCACATGCTAACAGGCTAAATCAACACAACTAAGTGAGTGCACAGATTACAGATCTGAACTCAGAGTGTGTTTTACCTAAGTTGCCTTGATGCTTGTCGATAGAGCTGAAGAATTGTGGTGTTTGCGTTTGTACAATAAACAAGCAGGACTAACACTTGTGTGTAAGAACTTTTACAACAAGCTGAGGGTTGTGGTGTGTTGTTGTCGAGAGCTCTGTGCCAACACTTAAATCTTCTTTCCTGAAAAACCTGTTTCCTGATTTATCATTTGCAGTTTGCACAACAACTTATCACCAGTCAGAGCGAAGGGTGGGGGTGTGTAGTTTTTTTTTCCACTTTCACAAGGGGAAGGATAATTACTGCATATGAGTGTGTTTGGATGGAGTACAAATGCTTGTTGTTTGGATCAACAGTGCAGAGTCAGTCTAACCCAGGAAACCATATTGGCTTACCTTTCTCTTTCTCTGTGTGTCAGAACAGATTCTCTGTAAGCGGCTGCAGACTCTGAATGAGCAGAGATAGAACTTGATACTCACTCTTTCAGGCAGCTCTCTGCTCAGTGACCTGTCCACATGTGTTATTATATACTGTGTGTTCTCTTCAGTGTAAAAGTGTCAGGGTAAGACTCATAATGCCAAATGTGAATCAAGTTAAGGGAAGGATCCATCACATTATGCCCATAGCTGCAGACTCAGGAAGAGGGCTTGGTGTTTTTAACCCTCCCCCACTCCAGTGTGTGGCTGTCAGGAAGAGAGGCTCTTATTGGAGCCCCCTCCCCCTGTCGAGCTCTCCTGACTTCTCCGCTTTAAATGGAGTCCTCCATTACACATGCTGCTCATGGTCCTCTCCAGTTCAAGGGTTAAATTGCATGCATGGAGGCTGACACTGCACAGTCCACTACACCTCTAGCTGCCGCCTGTTCAGGGCTGGTTCATTCTGCAGGTTGCACTTTGTAGGGTTTGCCACTTTTGCAGCGGCTTTACAAATTATGTGCAATTATGATGGCACTTGCACAAAGTCATTTGAGGTTTTCTTATCTGTACCACCTTGTAGTTGTGTGTGATAAAGCTGCATTAATTGAACCTTTTTGGCCACTTGGAAGTAGAAAAACTCCTCAACGAGTTGACAAATTATGACTTTATAATTGCCTGTTTACACATCCAGCAGACACTGCATAAGCATTCATTTGGTGTTATGTTTCTGGCCACCCGCTATATGTGCAAGGCCAGTATTAACTCTCTTTTAAGCTCTGGTTTGGTCTGGATCAACTCCTGTGCACATCTGGATCTGTAGTTGCTACATGCTTTGACTTTCTAGACCAGCTGGTCACTGGATTTGGCTGTCCATGCCAGTTGGTGCTGTGCAGGTAGCATATGATGTTTTTTTATAGCTTGTTTGCTGAAAACATCTGCCTGCAGCTGGAAACAGGGTTGCGGAGAGCAGTGAAATTGAGCCATACAGTAAATTTGTGGGCTGTGAAACCAAAACATGGGGGTAAATAAGGATAAAAGCTTCAGAAAGCTGCACAGTTGGGTAATAATTTGCAAATTTGACACTTCGAGCAACCCATTCTCAGGTCTATTCACGCTGCACTTAACCCAGTGCTAAAAGCATTCTTAAACCTTCATAGACCCAGGCTAAGAAAGCTTGCACACTCGGGCTGAAACTAATGATTATTTTCTTGATTAATTGATTAGTTATTTGCTCCATGAAATGTCAGAAAATGTTGATAAAATCTTTCCCAAAGCCCAAGATGATCTTGTTTTCAACCCAAACATATTCTGTTTACTGCCAGAGAGGAGTAAAGAAATCAGAAAATATTCACATTTGAGAAACTAAAATCAGAGAATTTGGACATTTTTTATTTAAAAAAAAAAGAGAAAGAATGGTTAATCGATTATCAAAATACTTGTTGATTAGTTTAATGATTGATTAAATGATTGCAGCCATATTTCAAACTAGCACATCTGTGGCGCGTTCCAGAGTTTTTCCTCTCCAAAAGTAGTCTTAAATTTGCAGGGCTATCCCCTGAAAATAGACTAAACACTGGGCTAAAGGCCCTTAGAGAGTAGTCGCCTCATTCTAGAATGTAAACATTAGTTGTGTATTAATTGTACAGACCTAGGCTTAGGTTAACCCATGGGACTACGGATAGCCCTGGGAAGCATATACACAGTGTGAAAGGCCCTACACTGGCACAATCCTGGCACATTCAGAAGTGCACTAACTCCACGTTTAGTCTAGAGTTTGCTGTCCCTGTTCCTCAGCAAGGTTAGTCCTGAGTTTTTGGAGTTATTCCCTAAAGATTGCCTAAACCCGGGCTAGCAGGTGCCAGTGTGAAACAGGGCTTTGATTAGTGGAACTTTGAATACAAACAAAATCACAAGCACTGGTGTTTAACTTTGTTTTGTACAGTTACTTAGGACTTTGCTTAAATACAGTACAGCATCAGCTAATAAACATCTATCTAAATCAAATAAAAAGTAGTCATGACTGGGACTTTAATCAAGGGGTCTGTGTCCATTTTGAACCGTTCTGATACTTTATGGACACAATTTGATTTGTGGTCTAAGGTATTGAAGTTCTCTGCTATCCATGAATTAGACATTTGTTTAGCAGATGTGTTGAAGAGCCAAGTTTTCTATGTCAAACTGACTAACTGCAGAGGCGTTACAGAAACGCACAGATTAGGTAATTGAGATAAGGCAATGAAGATATATGAAGATGATCTAATGTCTGATAAAAAGTGTTTAGTGTTAGATGATTATAAAGATGTGGATCACTCTAAAAGACAGCCGTGATGTTTGTTGCACTAAGCCAGTTATATTTAGCTGAAACGGACTTATCTCAACCCATGTGTACAGTCTTCCATTTGCTTGATCTGGAAAATAAAGAGAAGTGCCACTGACAGTTTCCATTTCAGTTGCTGCTGGGGCACATTGATTTTTCTCCTGAGCTTTTACTGCCTCTGTTAGCTGTCATTTATGGTATCTGTTGGATGTTTATTCAGTATGTTCAAAAGCGATAATTTCATTTTGAGAGATGTTCAGGCACTTAGACAAACAATTGGTAGGTCTAATTTAATGGCATTGAGGTGGTAATTTCAATCATAGCTTGCATAACAGAAAACATCCCAGGAGTTTTGAAGTGCCGTGGAGCCACCCGGGACTAAGCTTGAGTGATAATGTGTGTGTAATCTTGCTGCTGTTGCCTGATTTGTCAGAGCCTGTGTAGCCTGCAATTTGCAGATCCCTACTAAAAACTCTAGCTTTAGCGAGTGTAACAGAACACACATCTTCAGTTACACTTAAAACTTCTTGTTAAATTTCAAAGTGAACCCTCCCCCTCCCCTAGTAGAGTGCCACACTACGCAATTCAGGTGAAAGTTGCTTCAGGCGGCTTTACTGTCGTCTTTGGTATCGAAACGCTCCGCACAAGAGATTCAGTTCCACTTTGTTGGCCTTCTGCAGTCAAATGTGTTATTATAAATTACCTTCTTATTGTCTTTTTCCGTACATGCATCAGTGAGCAGGAGAAGAGTGAACCACATCTTACACCGAGTCTGTGTATGTGCTGCCCCCTCCCCCATCCCTGTACCCTTGACCTGGGCTCCAGGCTCCATCTCTCATGGTTTTTCTAGTCCTCTAAAATCACCGCCCCAGCTTGCTTCCCTAAACTGACACATCCTGTGTCACAAGCTGCACAGACCTTGACCTATTTGGGTGGGTCTAATTCCTCAAAACTGTCTAGAGCTTGATTGTAGAACATGTCTTTAAAAAACAGGCAAAGTCTGATTGGAGCAGCAGAAGGTTAATTGGAGGGATTGGAGAATTTACCTGTCAGGCCTCTGGTCCTGTTTCTTGAACATCAAGGTCATTAATGCTCCTTAGTTGTCAAATACCAGAATTTTAAACTTTAATACAATGCTAGTCAGAGCTGGAATGAGTCATCAAATAAACTATTATTAATCAATTATTATATTAATCGCCAACTATTTCGATAATCAATTTGAGTAATTTTCTAAGAAAAGAAAAGTCAAAAGTCTCCGTTTCCAGGTTCTTTAATGTGATTATTTTCTGGTTTCTTTACTCTTCTATCACATGAGACTGAATATCTGGGGGTCACAACAGGACATTTCAAGACCTCAGTTTGAGTTTTGGGAAACACTGATTGACACTTTCACCAATTTCTGACATTTTACAGGCCGAACAACTAATCAATTAATCATGAAAATAACTGACAGTTTAAGATGTGTATTTATGCACATATTCTGTGTTCCCTCATCCTGTATAAATATCAACCGACATATTGATATCAGAATGTATTTACTCCTTAATATCACTATCGGCATTAGTCCAAAAATCCAGAATGGGTCAACAACTAGAGCAGTCTGATGAGTTCAGAAAACAACATCACAGCCTTTAAAACCAGAAAAAGACAACACTTGTACCACAATATAACAATATCCAAGATCTAACACGACATGTAGCCTCATATCACAATACCAGTATAATATCAATATAATGCTCAGCCCTACTATACTATACAATACTATAATTAGGTCTAAGTGTTATGTTATCATTTAAAACTTAGTAGTATCGAAAAAATATCCAAGTTCGATGCATTTTACAACCTTAGTGCATAGTTATTAGATATAATAAGTACAAAATGACACAGATGTCAGAACTAGAATTCTAGTTTACATTCAGAGGTAAACCTGCTTAGTTTATCCATGCAGTCTCCACTTGTATACCATGTAACAGGTGCATTACAGTGTAATGTAGCTGCAATAGAATATTGCAGTGATGATTAAGTACAGCTGTTTTGATGGCTGACCAACTGCCATTGAAGTACTGCTTTCTGTATCTGCTGATTATAGCTGGATGTTTGTGAAGTTGCTGTTAATCATTAAAAGCTTACTTATGCTTACTCATTATGGCTTGTAGGCAATAACTCATAGTTTCAGTGATGAATGCAAGAGAAACAGATCATCAAATGCAGAAACTTTCCCATGCCAGTGATGGTAAGAAATGAAAAAATGCTGACTGAAACAAATTGCTAATGTCATTTTTCATTTGCTTAAATTTGTAGAAAGGGTATATTAACCCTAACATCACCAAAGTTTACAGACTGCTCAATTGTTCAGCTAAATAAATTAACTCAAAATAGACATCCCGTGTAATGGCACTTGTAAATCAGACTCGAACGCGGTGGAATAATTAAAGAGCAGCTTTTCATACTAATGAAGTGTTTTTCAAGTTTCCTTTGCAGAGCCTCAGCTATGAAATAGGATAGTAGCACAACCATCAATTAAAGGAATATAGAGGAGCTCCTCCGCCGGCTCCCTTTGGATGTAGCATTTAAACTAATTGGAACCAGAACCGCTGGTGTGTTAAACAGGCATGTTTGGAAAGACAGCAGTGCAGCTCTTGAGACACTTCGGCATTGTTAGTGGGATCAGTGTTGTTCTTGAAGCGTTCATTTCCACCCTTGTTTCGTTTTTATGATTTATTGGTCAGTAGAAGCAGCAGACAGCAGGATTAGGTTGCCCTTTATTCTGACTGACATGAAAATGTGCTGTCACAATAGGATTACATTAACATGCAATCACTTGAGCTGCAGAAAACTTATTTACTTCCTGTTGTTGGACTTATGTTTTTGCTGTGATTTACTTTCACAGAGAACCAACAGGTTGTAGGATTCATTTTGACAACACAGACACAGTTAGAAAATTGCACTTTATTATCCAGATACTTGAAACTTTGTGCAAGAATGAGACGTCATTCTTTGGTTTACAATTGCATTTTTTTCTTTTTAATATCTTTCAGGGGACAGTTCACCCCAAAATCAAATTAAATCTAAGTTTTTCTCTAGCCTGTAGTGCTATTTATCCATCAATATTGCTTTGGTGTAGATTGCAGATTTCTGAAGATATTGGTCGTAGAGTTGTCTTCTCTCCAATATAATGGAACTAGATGGCACTCAGCTCAAAGCACCAAAAATGCATCTAAAAAACAGCCATGTTTCTTTCCAGAAATCACAGCCCTGTTGCTCAAAATAATCCATGGGACTAGAATCTGCCAGAACCACTTTAGAGCCTACTGAAACTACTTTCTTTCTAATAAAAAGAAAGAAGTTTCTTTAGCTCACACCAAGGTCCGTGGATCTGGAGTAACCAGGTCATGATCTGGGGAAAGGGATACTGTTTTTGAATTTTTCAAATGTATTTTTTGGCACTTTGAGCACCACAAGCTGAGTGCCATTTAGTTCCATTATATTGGAGAGAAGGCAGACATCTCTACAGCCGATATCTCCAAAACTCTGTAACTCACACAAAAAAATCTAGCTGGATAATTAGCACTACAGGCCAGGGGAAAATATGTATTTTTGATTTTGGGGTGAACTGTCTCTTCTAAAATAGGTTTTAATCACTAAAATGCACTCAAGGTTACCTCAAAACTTTAGGAAAGTATTATTTTTTCTGTGTTGGCATTCTCTGTGTAAAATGAATTGTATTGCTTTGGATATCTGATTTACAAATGATTATTAAATGTTAAGTCCAGCATGGTTTATCACTAAAGGTCAAGCTGACAGCAGTGTCATGTTCATCCACATCAGATAATGGCTGTTTTGAATTTTCAAGTACAAAACATCTCTCAGATTTCAAATTGGCCATGTGTGACTTTTCCTAGAACCACTGTCAGTGTTCAGTAGTCACAAACAAGCCATCAAATATTAAGGATAATTATCCCCTTCAATCACTTGCTGGCTTTCTCTTCCATCCACAAATCTGCTGGCCTTTCTAATGTTACGTGTCACTGCACTTCCACACGAGCGCCGTGTGCTCTTCCAGCTCGGGCCGCTCTTTTTTGACTGTAAGCCCTGAGTGACAGGCAGCGCACAGGAAGATGGTTCAGCGGTTATCTTTGGCCTCTGTGCTCCTCAGACTCTTGCAGACCGTAGTGTCTGCAGCAGGATATGTGTGTGTGACACAAACACTTCCTCTCAAACTGCACTGCTCTGAGAAACACCTCAGTTTGCATTTTCACATTTGGCCTCCTCTGCCTAGTTTTGGGGGTGCAGAGGCCAATCGCATTGTATTGTAATAAAACTTGCTTTATTGTTGGCAAGCTTCTTTGAAAAATGGGACCTTACCTCTGAGCTGTAGTAATGTCTGAATAATGATTAGAATTGTGCTTGCTGCTGCAAAAGAACGCTGTTCATCACACTTAATAGCAAGTGGGATTCTTTGGTGGTGAGGCGGAGAGAAAAGCAGACACACACTTGTGCAGTTTCTTCTCTGTGATATGACCATAATTCTCCAGATCCATGATTGGATTTGATTTTCGATCACCAGTTTGTTGGACTACAGTCATTTTTAACATCAACAGGCAGTTGATCAGTTGAACAGCTGAATGACAGTTTTATGCCCTGAAAACTGTCATTCACATTTTAAAATTCTTATTTGCAGTATAGACATGACAATTAGGCAGGGGTGGAGAGAAAAAACATACTTGAAGAATCTCAGATTTGGCCTTCGATTATTGAAATTTAGGCCTGGACAATATAGTTGAAATCCATATCAAGATAGTGAAGTTTCAAATAGGTCAAAGTCGATAATTACTGATCATGATCGTCACAACTGATGACATGTTGTGTACTCCAAGGGGTGGAAGCAGCTCTTGGGATAAAATGAGTAAATATCACTATATATATTTTAATGAGCAGGTTTTTATTGTTTTTCTTTGAAGGTTACAATTCATATAAAAATATGATAACAGAATTTGAATGTACATAGCTCATCTCTTCATTTGGGTAATCGCATGAACCTTCTGTACATTTCTTTTCATTCACATGTATTATCACAATATTTTTGATTAAATATCTTGATATTGCAACAATATTGTAGGGATGACTATTGGTACTTTCACAATGAGATCATGATATCTAGTATGAACATATGATATAATATTGATATGTTTCCCAGCACCTTTGTGTGGCGTGTAATCACAATTTTTTTTTTTTGCAAAAAGAAGAATATATGAGAAAGCAGCATTATAATGAAGTACTGTAGAGATGACCTGGCCTACAAATCTTGTTTTCCAGATGTAAGAAAACATGTTTGTTTGGTTCAGACCTCAATAAATATAATAATTGTTTTTTTTTTTCAGTGAACATAAAAATTAGGGATGCACGATAACTGTTTTTTCTCACCGATACCGATAACCGATAACTTCCTGCTTCTCATAACCGATACCGATACCGATAACCGATAACATTTTGAATAGTTTATATATACACCTGAGGTAAAGAAAGGCAAAGATGTAGTGAGTAAAGATGAATTTAACATTATAACTCTGCCTCTGACTTATCAGAATAATGTAACACACATCACTATAGTGTTATAATCACAACAAAAACAAGAAAAGTTATGACTAAAAAAAATCCCTATTTATTATTGCTTCATTCAGCTGCATCACTCAATAAAAAAGATTTTACAGAACAAAAACTCAGTGAAAAAATAAAGTGCATCACTGTCCATTACAAAAATAAAAGATTTACAGAATGAAAACTCTGTTCGTTGTTATGGATCAGCGTTTGAATGTGTGTTACGAGCACATTATAAAGTTCAGCGCCCCCCTCTCGCCCAGCACGTAAGCCCGGTCGCGTAGGCAACCACAGATGTTTATATCAGTAAAGTTGGACAGATGACAGCTCACGTTTTAATCAAGACGATAGAAATAATGTTGAATGTAGACTGTGACAGAATAAGCTGATACATATATTCACTCGACTGGGGTAACGTGACCACATTAAGTACAGACACGGACTTAAACCTGAAGAAGCTGCTGCTAACGTTAGCTGCAGCTAACACTGCGTGGCAGGCTGACAGCTGACCGTCAGCTCCAAGTTGTTTACCCTGCAGACGCTGTCACCCTCTTCGGTCTGAAAAGGTGAAGCATTTAGTGAGT
>JAJHUR010136284.1:0-10222 GCA_027495735.1 Lutjanus campechanus | reverse complement strand
TAATAGTTTTGACTTGTTATTTAATTGTTTTGACTTGTTATTTAATTGTTTTGACTTTTTCTGGATGTTTTGACTTGTTATTTAATTGTTTTGACTTTTTCTGGATGTTTTGACTTGTTATTTAATAGTTTTGACTTATTTAATAGTTTTGACTTGTTATTTAATTGTTTTGACTTGTTATTTAATAGTTTTGACTTGTTATTTAATAATTTTGACTTTTTCTCCACACTGTGACTTGTTATCATCGTCATGACTTAATTTAAGGCGGGTTTTTTTTATTATCATTAACTGGCGGAAGTGACCTTCCATTGTATTGGTTTATTGATTACCGATAAATTAGAGCACGTGGTGTTAACAGATTGATATTTTTTTAACGATGACATCGTGAATCCATTAGCGGTGCTGATGAAGGCAGCGCGGCAGAGAGAGAGGAAGAGGAGGGGGAGTCAGTGAGGAGGAGGAGGGACAGACGTGAGGAGCAGAAGAGGAGGAGGGGAGGAGGAGGAGGAGGAGGAGGAGGAGGGCGCGGTGCAGCTCCGCAGCATCCTGATCAAACACAGGACGGAGAAAAAAGTTCACCAAGTGTCTCCTCCGGTGTTCGGTGTGTTTTATTTCAGCTGGATGGATCCGTGACGCGCTGAAAAACACTCCAGTGAACTTTTCTCTCGTGTTTCTGAGGGCGCGCGCTCACTCCGAGGACTTAAAGCACGCGCTCCGCTCCGCTCCGCTCCTCCGCGCGTCCGGACGCAGATGGGATTTCATGCTTTTACAGGATTTCTGCCTTTTTTTTCTGCCTCGCTGAGAGAAAAAGTTTGACTTGAACAACAGCGAAGGAGGAGAAAAGGGAGGCTGAGGAGCGGAGAGCTGTCCGGACTGAAGAGGAGGAGGAGGAGGAAGAGGAGGAGGAGGAGAGGGGACTCGGGTGAGTTTGCTGCTGGCCATGTGCTCATGGGACGAAAACAGCGCTGATAATAATGAGACAAATATATATTTGACATATTTAGAGAACTTATTGACTGATTCAACAGTTCAAAATATTCCTCAAATCTTGATTTTACCTTTTTTATTTTTATTTTGCGTCTTTATCTGAACATCAGTTCGCTCTGGTTCAGGTTTCTGCGGATCTGTTCAACAAACTAAAGACAAATGTGATCGTTTTTTAAACATAATAAAAAACTAATGTCAGTCCATTTTCATCAGGAAAGACACGAAGTCCTCACAGGTGAAAAACAGGAAAAAATATATATTATCATTATCATATAACCAGTAAATGTTGTGGTGTTTTTGGTGATCTGTCCACCGAACTTCAGGCAAATTCTGACTGTTTTTAAACACAGAAAAAAAGCTGATGTTCCTGCACAGAAATGAAGTCCTCACAGGTGAAAAACTGAAATTAAAACGTAGGAAAAAACAAGATGTTATCAATAAAATAAAACCTGTAAATGTTCAGCCAAATTTAAACTAAGCTGATCTGCCTCTGCTGTCTTCATCTTCATCTTCATCAAAAAGAATGAAAAGATGTCCAGAAAACCTCCACAAAACTTCAGACAGAATATTTCCCACATCTCTGTCCACCAAACTACAGCCAAAATTCTGCTGTTTTTATTTTAAACGCTGATGTTTCTCCACTCTCATCAGGAAAAATATAGAAAATAAAGTATTATCAATAATATCAGAAAGAATTCAGAGATATCCAACCAAACCAAACTTCAGCCAAATTTTGACGGCATAATAATAAAACATAATAATAATAAAAAAGGTCTCATCAGGAAAGAACAGGAGTCCTCACAGCTGGAGAGAACGATGCATAAAAACAAAAAGATCATAATTATCATAATTATAAGCTGTAAATGTTTGGCTTGTGGTTCAGACGGAGCATCAGAGTTAAAGTCTGTTCAGACCAAACTTCATTTTTAAAAACATCTGTCACCAAACCTCAGTCAGATTTCTACATTTTTAAAAGCTGATGTCCTTCAGTTCTCATCAGGAAATAATGAAGCCGACAGCTGAAAAAACATCGAAGAATAAAACTATGATCATATTATAACCTGTAAATGTTTAAAAGGTGAATCTTCTTGTTAATATTCATGTTCAGGTTATTTGAGGTTTACACTGAAGCTGGAATTCCAGGAATCTGCAACCTGATATTTAAGATGTTCTCTTAAAGCAGCAGAGAAACGACATGTTCAGGAAAAGATCTTTTCGTTATCTTTATTATTTTTTAATATTTACTTCATTTATTTTAATTATTCTGGTTGTCAAAGCCTTTTTCTTTAATATTGTTTAAAGAAATTCATTTTTATCAGGTTTTATCATCCACAGCTTTCATTCATTTCCCCTCAAACAGGCACATAAAGACTCTTTAATGTTAAAAATGAGAGATTTAAATGAAGATTTCTGCAGGAAAAGGCCTCACAGGTTTAATTCTACTGAAGCAAAATCTTTGCAGCACATTTTACTGAAGAAATTCATCTTTTTTTAAAAGACAAAATGTCCAAATTCTCTGATTTCAGCTTCTTTTTTTTTAATCGTCTATGAGAGTAAACAGAGTTTCTTTTGGTTGTGGACGACAAATACATCTGATCCAGACATTGTTCTCAGTTTTCTGACGGTTTACAGACCAAACAAATATCAGTTAATGAAAATAATCAGTAGTTGCGTCTCTAAATCAGATAAACCTAAAACGATGTCGGTCTGAAACCCTGCAGGCCCGTCTGTCTCTCCCTCGGAGTGGATTTTTTTTTAATGCTGAATGGCCGGTTGCATTCATTTGCATCAGAAAAAAAAGTTTTAGTGCATTAGCCATTGTGCAGGATGAAGAGTTCCAGCAGTCAGGGAGCAGGGGGGAGTGAAAAGATGTGAAGAAATAATGGGGCCCTTCACATTATTCACAGTGACATGGGGGCTTCCCAAAACCTGTGATGGGGATGTCACTTTCATCCTTCCCCTCCGCTGTCAGATTTTCACACATTTCCACCCCCGCCTGCCCGCTCGCCTGCCTGCCTGCCTGCGTGTGTGTGTGTGTGTGTGTGTGTGTCCCGTTTGCTCCTGATTGCAGCTCAGAGTCTCTGAGAGTTTAATGACTGAAAAACGCAGGCAAACGATGGAGGAAAAGGAGAAAAAAGGAGAGGAAAGAAAGGAGTCTGGCATGCAGGGCGCGATAAATGTGAATGTGAAGTGAGTAAAACGCCCCGCTGTGAGGACTCAAAAGTCTCTTATCCCACAAAACAACAAGTCCACACCAATTACGCCGTGTGGCCCCGGGGCAGTTTGTTCCTTGTGGGTTTTGTGGAGAAAAGAAGCATCAGCGGCTTTTACACGAGCAGGCGAGTAAATCCACAAAACCCAGGAGAGGGAGGGGGGAAGAGAAAGCTCCTGCGTCTTTTAAAATTCACCACAGAAACCTGCTAAAACACACACATTAAATGTGGAGGAAGAAGAGGAGCAGCGACAGCTGACTGTCACACTTCAGCTTTTACTTTCCTCTGAATTACACCAAGAAATATTCAGAAAAAACATCAAACTTCAGCCAAAATCTGCCAATATTTAAAAAAAAAACATATCACAAAGTAAACTAATAAAAAGCTGACGTCCCTCCACTTTAATCAGGAAAGAAATGAAAACCTCACCAAAATTAGTGTGTTTTTAAACTCTGCATCGCCGTCCACCAAACTGCAGACAAGTTTAGGTGCTTTAGGGGGCCTGGGAGCCTCTGCTGGGTGGGGGTGGGGGAACATAAGACCAGGGGGAGAAATAGGGGGTGTGCACATGTCAGAAACTGTCAGAGAACTAAAAACAATCTGCATCATGTTCTGTTTTCAGATCAGCACATATCAACATATAGGCTGATATAAACAGATATTAATATGTCAGGCTCCAGTTTTAAAGCAAAATTAAGGCAGAACGTTTTTAATTTTCTCCTTAAATCTGCACTGAAACCATCTGAACTTGTTGGATCCTCAACTACGACAAAAACAAGAAGTCAAATCATCAGAAAATGAGACAGAAACTTTGATAATCAGTTGATTTAAAGCATAAATTTCTCTTTGAGCTTCTGTAACTGTGGACGGTTCAAACGTTGATCACCTCCTCTTCCTCCCTCCCGTGTGTTGTAATAGATTACCCTGTTTGCTCTTCTGACTGTAAAAACAGGTCGAGACGTTAGAGCAGGATCAGATTATGTCTCAGACGGGACACACGAGGACACACGAGGACACACGAGGACCGAACAGAGAAGTTTTTAAAAAAGGCTCCACAAACATCGAGTCTGCGAGTTACATGACAGGAGAAACTTCCTCCGACAGAGGGAAGCAGCCGTCAGGCAGCGGCGATTACACATGATGAAAACAGAGCCGCGTTTAATGCAACACACACACTGAAACACACACACTCACACACAGCGAGAGACATGAGAAATCAAAGGTCCAGGGGCCGCTGGGGGCCTGTAGTTCCTCCTCTCTGCTGTGTACCCAGAGCTCTCCGGGATCAGCTTTGATGCGTCTGTTAATTAACTCCTGAAGGGACGGCGGGAACGCCACGATCGGGCCTGACAGCCGCCGCGTCGAGCAGGGGAGTCCGTCTGTGTGTGTGTGAGTGTGTGTGTGTGTGTGTGTGGATTTCAAGGGCGGATGTGAAGGATGCCCCCACGCTGCGAGGAGAGACGCCCGCCGTGACATTTTGACACGTGGAGAAAACGAATGATCTCAGAGAGAGAAAAGGACGGATCAGATCGTCTCTCCCATCATGCACAGCGGTCGCTTTGGTTACCAGCAGATGTGATCACTTTGCCGTCTTCGATGATCTTCTTCTTCTTCTGTCTTTTCCTCTCGTGACGCAGTTAAAGCAGAAAGAAAACTATTTGTTTTGACTTTAAAAGTTAAAAGTCGTCCCGACTGAATCTGAAGTCATTCTGTCATCGTTCAAACTTTTCTGGTCACTGACTTTAAAAAGTTGCTTTAAAGTTTTAAATTGACTGAATCTGAAAAAACAAGTTGAAGTAATTTACATTTCTAGTCACTGACTTAAAGGGACAGTTCACCCAAAATCTCCAAAATCTCCCTCCAAGGTCACAAAACTAAACGTGAGCTTCAGTCAGCGTGAAGCCGAGCAGATGATGACTCAGTTTTCATTTTTATCCTTTTAAAGTTAATTCACAGGTTGCTTTAAAATGTTAAGTTGACTGACTTTGAAAAGACAAGTTTAGTTTATTTTGTAATTATTTAAAACAAACTGAGTCACTAACTTAAAAAAGTTTGTCTCTGACGTCACTTTAGCTGAAGCTTTTCTCTGTGTTTGAAAAAGCTCATCTCATGTTTTGAGATATTTTTATGCAGAAACAGTTTAAATGAACTTGAATATTGAAGTTAAAGTTGAGTTGATGACTCTGACTTCCTGTGTGATGTGAGACAGTGAAACCCTGCAGCAGCAGCAGCAGCAGGCCGAGACACAAACGGGACGTCTTTGTTGGGTTTTTTTTTCCTTCCACAAAATTTTTTAACATGTGGCGTCCCAGCGGGGACATGTGGTATTCTTTAGCAATCAATCCCCCCTCGGCCGCGTCTTTCCGTGAGCTCAATCAGACCTCGAGGTCAGGAGGAATCTGTCCGGCCCCCTTCTTCTTTCCCCCTCCGTCTCTGAGGGAAGGGGCCGGGGACAGGCATCATCCTGAGGGGCCCCTGGAGGTCTGTGACAGACTGTTAGTGACGGGGCCCCAGCAGGTTTTCCACCGTGTCACCGGCTATTAGCTGCGCTTTCAGGTGAGGGGGGGGCTGCTGCTGTTTGACAGCTGCAAACCTCCGAGTACAAACATCCAGTCGGACTGATGGACGTGACGGAGACGAAGACACAGAAAACTAATAACTCTGTTAGCTGCAACGTGTTCTGAAGTATCAACAGTAAACGTGCTCATTGTGCAGAAAGACACCTTTCAGGGTGATATTAGTACTGACATATATAACATATATAACATATATAACAAATAATTTGACACAAAACATTCATTTAAAAGAGGAATATTGAATTGTTGGGAAAGTGATGAAGGAGGTAAAATGTAGGATAAACTGTCAGAGGTGATGCTGATGCACAGATTAATCTATAGATAATAACAGAAAATCATTTATAAACTGGTTTCAGTCCACAGAAGTGTTTCTGTTTCACCCACGACAACAAACAACATCATGTTTCTAATGTTTCTAATGTTTCTAATGTCTCAGGAAAGAACAGATTCACTTCCTCAGTATCAGTCTCGACTGCTTTATGCTCTGCAGGTGTTCATGTTATTGTGTCCACACCCTGTAGGCAGACACACACACACACAGAGAGCTCTGGTTTGCCAGCTGTGACTCACAGGGAGTTCCCCTGGACGCTTCATTCAGAACTGAATGTCACGATGCTGAACAGTTATTACCTCCCAACGCTCATCATACGTCCATGAAAAGGAGGAAAGTCACGTTCAGATGAGTCAGTGAAGTGTTTGTTTGAGTGTCGTCAGGTCATCTTTATGATCGTGTTGTGAAGCGACTGCAGTTCATCCAGTAAACAGTCGAAAAGTTTCAGATCCAGACGGTTCGACAACTTATTACTCTGCTCATGATCAGTCAGAAACATTTAAACAGAACAAATCCAAAGACGCAGATAATTACTGCAGGCTGGGAAAAACTGCACCAATACGAAAATACTCATAAAACACAAAATAACATCAACGGCACAAGTAACAACAACCAACAACCAATCAGACAGCACCAATATCACGTCAGCTGAGTGACATCACTGTCCAACAGACACTAACTGAAGGAAAGACTTCAACATCGTGAGCTACAGATCACATTACATTTTTAACAAACTAAAGAGAGCAGCTCCTCCAGAAGCTGTGGTCAAAAAGACACTGTGGTGCTTTACAGGTTTAACTACTTCAATAATCTATCGATGCGATGCAGGCTTTAAAAAGTGAACAGTATCAATAATCTATCAGAGATGTGGAATATTTTAAAGATTGTTGAAAATCTGAGGCTAAACTGAATTTCTGTCTTTAATTTGTATGAAGAAGCAGGTGAAGAAGAAAATTCAGCCTTTAAAAAGTGACGGGGACAGAATCTGTTCAATGAGTGTTTTGTTGCAGGACGTGTCTGTGTGAACACGACTCAGGATGAAAACAGAACCTTTACTGTGTGAATGAAAGCGAGAAGCTCAGACTTACTGTGGGCGTTGATGAATTAAAGGAGCCGTCGGGGCAGCGAGGAGGAAGTCAGCGGTCCAAAGTGAGGCCGTAAAACAGCGAGCGGCCGCGCCGCAGCGGGACCATTTGGCCGAGGGTCGGGGATCAAAGCGGTCAGCGTGGACTCGACGCCGTCGGCAGGCAGAGCTGTGGAGACACACACATGTGGCAGGACGTCACAGATCACAGTTAACTGAGGAGTTCAGGGGTTCAGAGTTTCACTCGATGAGGCTTTGACGAGATGAATTCAACACTGCGAGAATCAAACGTCCTCGAGTCACCGGAAACACGTCCAGCTCTGTGGTCTGTGGTTGTGAACTGAACTGAATTATGCAGCAAAAATGAACAAAGACGTAACAGAAACATTAAATCAGTCATTTCAAACAGACCCTCAAACCACAACTACCAAATATTTGACAAATTTTGAAAAAATAAAACAAAATCACAACAAGATTCAAGATCTTTATTCTCGTTGTGCGTGCACGACCAAACTGCATCAACCTCAAAACGGTGCGTTTGCATTTACAACAGCGAGACAGAGAAAGATGCATCTTTGATTCTTCATCAGTCCACATCCTCCTCCTCAAACCCCCACAGAACAAATACAGATGCAGTGGATCTAACAGGTTTGGCTGCAGCTAGCAAGCTAGCATCAGTTAGCCGGACATGCTAACGTTTGCAGCTTAAGTTAGAGCAGATGAAGACAGTTTAATCTGTTCATCACGTGTGCTCCCGTGTTTCACGTCTCACGCAGGTTAAACGTCGTCGTACTGAAAACCAAGAGTTAACCATGAAGGTTACTGTGCTTCAGAGCACAGGAGCTGCAACTAACCGTTAATTCATTAACAATTAATTCATTATTCCCCTCAAAGTCACTAAAACTAAAGTAAATGTGAGCAGGAGAAAGTTCAGATATTTGTGTTCAGGTGTTGGGAGGAAAAATAAAAAGAGAAAAAGCTACAAATCATCATATCTGAGGCTGATTTTCTTAAATGATTAATCAGCTGCTCGTTTCAGCACTAAAACAGTTTCAGGAAGTATTAAAGCTGCCTCGAAGCAAACACAAACACAAACAGAGGTGAGCTGAGGGTCTCAGGTTGAAGGGAGGCGTTCACTTGATTCACTCGTTCTGAATCGTTCTGAATGGTTCTGCAGCGGAGAGGAAAGAGAAAAGAGTTCTTCTCCTTCTGAACTCCGCCGACACATCTGTTAGCTGTTGGCGAGGCCGCGAGGAGATCAGCCACAGGATATTGAACATCCAGGCAGACGGGTGTGAAGCTGCTAACACCAACACACACACACCAACACACACACACACACACACACGCACACACGCACACACACACTCCACTGCTCCTTCAAACATTAAACTGAAGAGTGAAGAAGTTAAAGTGAAGAAAACATGTTTGGTTTTTCTTACATTTCTCATCATCAGTGTTTATTATCGGCGCAAAGAAATAATAAAATAAGCAACAAACAAGAGGCTTTAGAGACGAAGAGTAACTAAGTACAAATACTTCATTACTGTACTAAAGTAGACTTTTTATTTTTCTGGCATCTTTGAACTTTTCCTCCAACATTTGAACTCAAATATCTGAACTTCATACTTTCAAAACCAGCTTGTTCCTTTAATTTTAATACGAGACATAAATAACGTAAAACAGGCGAACAACATGAAAACGACGTAAAGGGTGTAACGACATAACAACACAAAAACGATAAATGAAGATGTAACACGATTAAAAAGATGTAGAAAATGTAACAAGACAAAAATGACGTAACAAACTGAGAATGATGTAAAAGACTTGACGAAACAAAAATCACATAACAAGACAAAAATTAGGAAACAAGACAAAAAGACGAGTACGACGTTGACGTAACAAGATTAAAATGACGCAGAATACGTAACAATACAAAAATTATGCGGAAGACTTGACATGAAAACGGCGCAACAAGACAAAAAGATGAAAATGATGTAAAAGATGTGACAAAACAAAAATGGCGAAAAAAAGATGAAAATTACAAATAAGATGTAACGAAAGAAAAATGACGTAACTAGATATAACAAGACAATAAATATGTAGAAGACTAAAAATAAAAACGGCGTAACGACAATAGATACTTTTTAAATAAGTGTCTGTACTCGAGTACAGAATGTGTACTTTGACCGTCTCTGTCATAACTTCTCCTCCTCTTCCTCTTCTTCTTCTTCTTCTTCCTCCTCCTCCTCCTCCTTGTCCTCCTACTCTTCCTCCTCTTCCTCCTCCTTGTCCTCCTCCTCTTCCTCTTCCTCCTCCTCCTCCTCTTCCTCTTCCTCCTCCTCTTCTTCCTCTTCTTCCTCCTCCTCCTCCTCTTCTTCTTCTTCCTCCTCCTCTTCCTCTTCCTCCTCCTCCTCTTCTTCCTCCTCCTCCTCCTCCTCTTCTTCTTCCTCCTCCTCTTCCTCTTCCTCCTCCTCCTCCTCTTCCTCCTCTTCTTCTTCCTCCTCCTCCTCCTCTTCCTCCTCCTCCTCTTCTCTTCCTCCTCCTCCTCCTCCTCTTCCTCCTCCCTCCTCCTCCTCTTCTTCCTCCTCCTCCTCTTCTTCCTCCTCCTCCTCCTCCTCCTCCTCCTCCTCTTCTTCTTCTTCTTCTTCCTCCTCCTCCTCCTCTTCCTCTCCCTCCTCTTCCTCTCCCTCCTCCTCCTCTTCCTCTTCCTCCTCCTCCTCCTCCTCCTCCTCTTCCTCCTCCTCCTCCTCCCCCTCCCCCTCCTCCTCCTCTTCCTCCTCCCCCTCCTCCTCCTCTCCCTCCTCCTCCTCTTCTTCCTCCTCCTCCTCCTCCTCCTCCTCCTCTTCTTCTTCTTCCTCCTCCTCCTCCTCCTCCTAATCCTCTCCCTCCTCCTCCTCTTCTTCTTCTTCCTCCTCCTCCTCCTCCTCCTCCTCCTCCTCCTCTTCTTCCTCCTCCTCCTCCTCCTCCTCTTCCTCCTCCTCCTCCCCCTCCTCCTCCTCTCCTCCCCCCCCCCCCCCCTTCCCCTTCT
>JAJHUR010136283.1:974-23229 GCA_027495735.1 Lutjanus campechanus | reverse complement strand
TTCCTCAGTGAGGCTCTTTTTGCCACAACCAGCTGCTGACATTAAATCCATGGGATGCAGCAGTCTTTCATCCAGATGTGTTTTGGATAAAACTACTGGCAAACCTTATAATTTACAGCACAGAGCAGGTCAAATAATGCAGAGGATAGCAGGAGTAGCAGTATTGACAGGTTATTGACAGGTTAGCAAGCTAACAAACATTAACTTTAGCTCACTGGATTTCTGTGTATTTCGGCAAATGGACGTCGAGTCTCTGGATGATGACAGTATTTTCACAGCTGAATCATAACTTGCTCTGTATTGTGATGTTGTTGTTCCTCTTTTCTGATTTAAACGCAAAATGATGTCGGAGTTTCCATCCAGCGAAAGTATATGATGAACAGCCACTGGCGACTGTTTTAACGTCCTTATCTTACATCATGTTTACACACGGATCGAGGCCGGTGGTCGTGTCACGTGTTGGTTTGTTGTGGTGTTGTGTCGTAAAGTGTCACAATGCATGCGCACTGTGCATGTGTCTGCTGCAGTGTATTATATCCCGTTTGATTTTAAAATGTAATCCTTCTAAGTAATCACCGTTTTTATCAAATATACCGGTAATCTGATTACATACTTTTTTCCTGTACTGTAACGGATTACAGTTACCTTTTTTTTGTATCCTAATTACGTAACGCCGTTACATGTAATCCGTTACTCCCCAAGCCTGAGTATGAGCCAGAGAGAAAAGCACAGGGAAAGAGAGAGCACAGCTTCTCCTTCTCCAGATCACATGGATTTTGGAGTGTGAACATACAACCTGCAGGGGGGTGAGCTACGACACAGACTACAGTAGGTGCAAGGGTTTATCCATGTGAACAGGAATATTTTAACACTTAGGAATATAATTCTCCCTCTGCTGGCCTCCTCAGGAAGTACAAGTTGAATGCACACGAATGAGTCAACAAAATGGCTGACCTGCATAATGCTGTATAATGTCAGAAGACTGCTGAAAACTAGAAATTAAAACTAGGAATTAAAAGATTAGTCCTTCTCTTTTTGTCTTGTTATGGGAATTCAAAAATAAAATTAAATATCCTATTGGAAAATTACTTTTCCAGACCACACTAACTGGGTCAGTATTCTCCCACAAGTCTTAGGTTAGAGCATCTTCTTGTTTCATGTGTGCCATGTTTAACATTTCTATAATCATTAAATGAGGTGCAAACCACTCAAGGTCACTTAAAAATAGGCTACAGGGCAGTTTAAACAAACCTACAGTCATATGATGCATATCCCACAAACCTACAATAACACCACTGGAACTGATTTTTTTCAGACTGTCGTTCTCTGGCTCCTCCTCCTCCAGCATTTAATCCCCCGCAGTCTCTGACTGTCCTGGAAAAATCCCCCCACCGAATGCTAATGTCCTGCTCCCTGTTGTCCCTACTTCCAACCTGCAGTTCTGTGAGCTTGTTTCAACCACACTGCAGTTTGGCTACTCCAAGTAGAGGTGCTGCTGCTCTACACACACGTGTCAGTTCTGCCCGATCAGCCATACAAAACGATCTCTCACGTGTCAACAGTATAAAATGCCCACCACTGCCTCTAGATGGCACTACACCATGGACATCAGGGCATTTTTACTCTTCCCATTTTAGCTGAGATCCTTCTGGAGCTCTGCTCTTCATTCTAACTGTGACAATATGTTTAACACGTTAAAGTATTATATTTTGGTAATTAAATCAAGGATTTCCTCTAGCTGCAGATCCTATGCTATTTATAAAACTGTTGCACAAATTTCTTCTTCTTTTATAAAGTATGGAAATTTGTAACGCAAATCCAAACTGCATGTATTTGATTAGTTGTTGCAGCTATGATTTTTTGTGATACACCTAGTTTGTTAAAATATATAATTTACATTTTCTGAAAGTACATTTCAGAAACAGATTTAGTCATGTTGTAAGTCATGACCTGGACCAAAGGTGCAAATACGTTTTCACCAATAGGAGGAATAGCACTCTGGTTTTTATTTAACATGTGCATCAGTGTCGCTTTCCAAAAATCATGACCTGGTTACTCAAAATAATCCACAGACCTTGTTGTGAGCAGTTTCGTGTAGGAACTACTTTCTTTCTGCAGTAGAATCTACTAGAAGTACTTTCTTTCTAATAGAAAGAAAATAAATGGACCGTGTTTTATGTCTGTGTTGGATCTGTTAGTGGTCAAATGTGGATGACACACAGAGGATACAGAACTGATGACTTTGTAAGGTGTTCACAGCTGTTGTTTTCACTGTTGCTTGATGACTGTAAACCAGTATCAGACAGGAGGAAATCACTGAAGATCAAGTGTGTTTTGGAGTCAGTTTAACCTGAATATTGAGGAGAGAAGATCAGATTTATTTCGGCTTTTGATGACTGGTCATTACAAATATTTGAGGGGGCAAATTCCTATGTTTCTTTTTGGGGGGGGAGGTGGTGAACCTTTGTCTCCCACAGCTTTTATGCACTTGGACAGAATGGATTTCCATAAATGTTTCTTTCTTTCTGTATACCTTTTTGATCCTTTACTTACATACAACAAACTTAGCACCAGCCGCCATTTTTGTTAGGTCAAGACTGACCTGTGGGGAAATACAGTACATGCAAATGGGGGGGCTGCAGGTTTTTGTTTAGTTTTTTTTGTTTTGTTTTTTGTTTGTTTGTTTGTTTGTTTGGTTGGTTGGTTTTTTTTGGGGGGGGGGGTAAAAATCACTTTAACGTTTATTTTTCAAGCAATCTCAATAAGTGTTTTTTTTTGTTGTTGTTGTTCAAGGGTTCATAACTGTGATCATTCTGTGATCTGCATATAGTTCCCTAAATAAATGAGTTGTCATATTGAAAAAATGTCAGCATAGACGCACTATGTTCCAGTGTAGCCTAGAAGGATATAGTCTCACATGCAGATGACGAAAATATTTGTCCAACCTCAAGGTTTCTTTATATTAGACTAGCACTGCAGAGCTTCTCCGGTGTGCGACCGAGTATGAGAGACGGAGAGAAAAGCACAGGGTGAGAGAACACAGCTACCTTCTCCTTCACCAACACAACAACACCCAAACTCTCTCTCTCTGCTGGCCTCCTCAGGAACTACAATACACACAAATGAGTCAACAAAATAGCTGACCTGCATAATGCTGTATAATGTCAGAAGACTGCTGAAAACTAGAAATCTGAACAAATGTCATGTTGTTCATTAATTGTGATACATATGAGTTTTAGGAGGCTAGGAATAAAAAGATTTGTCCTTGTGTTTTTGTCTTGTTATGGGAATCCTTGAAATGCAAAAACATAAAAAAAAATAATAAAAATCCTATTGGAAAATTACTTTTCCAGACTACCACACTAACTGGGTCAGTATTCTCCCACAAGTCTAGAGCATCTTTTTGTTTCATGTGTGCCATGTTTAACATTTCTATAATCATTAAATGAGGCGCAAACCACTCAAGGTCACTTAAAAATAGGCTACAGGGCAATTTAAACAAACCTACAGTCATATGATGCATAACCCACAAACCTACAATAACACCACTGGAACTGATCTTTTTCAGACTGTCGTTCTCTGGCTCCTCCTCCAGCATTTAATCCCCCGCAGTCTCTGACTGTCGTGGACAAATCACACCCCACCCCCCCTCCCTCCCCATGCTAATGTTCTGCTCCCTGTTGTCCCTACTTCCAACCTGCAGTTCTGTGAGCTTGTTTCAACCACACTGCAGTTTGGCTACTCCAAGCAGAGGTGCTGCTGCTCTAAACACACGTGTCAGTTCTGCCCGATCAGCCATACAAAACGATCTCTCACGTGTCAACAGTATAAAATGCCCACCACTGCCTCTAGATGGCACTACACCATGGACATCAGGGCATTTTTTTCTCTTCCCATTTTAGCTGAGATCCTTCTGGAGCTCTGCTCTTCATTCTAACTGTGACAATATGTTTAACACGTTAAAATATTATATTTTGATAATTAAATCAAGGTTTTCCAATAGCTGCAGATCCTATGCTATTTATAAAACTGTTGCACAAATGTCTTCTTGCTTTAAAGATACGGAAATTTGTAACAAATCCAAACTGTACATATTTGATTTGTTATTACAACTGACTTTTTTTCTAATATAATCGATTCATTAAAATGTATGACAATTAACAGCAAGACATATTCTTTTAAAGCTAAAGTGCTATGGCAACAATTAAGTTATAAGACCATATACATCGAAGTGCATTTCAAAAACAGATTTAGTCACATTTTAAGACCAGGACCAAAGGTACAAAGACCTGTTCATCGGCATGAGCACTAACACTCTGGTTTATAATTAACATGTGTATCAGTGGCCCTGTGATTTAAGACTTAGTGTTACATCTGTATTAGATCTCCAAGTGACCAACTGTGCATCAAGATGCAGTCACAAAACATTGCAGGCGTCTCAGTGAGATCAAAATGAAGGCAGAGTTCAAAGATCAGTGTGGTCTGCGCAAGAGCGCTAGTAGTACGAAGCAGGAAACAGAGAAGGGGCCATTGGGCCTCCCACTTTATGTCCCCTCACTTTATCCCAGTTTCAATCATTCTTTTAGACATTAGGTAAAAGTTTACCTTGTGAGTCTGTGTGACCATCTAGCACAGAGGTGATCTTGGGTACTTTGACAGAAGTCTGTCTCTCTGTTGTTAACGTGATAGCTTCACAACCGTGCAGGATGCAGTCATGAAACTTTACAGTTCTTCAGTTGAGATCAAAATATCCAGACTGTCTAAATCAATCTGGATATGATCTGGATATGCCAAAAAACAGATTTGGGCGGGCAGTCTGAACAAGGCCTGATGGCCAATTCAAACTGCCTGTTTGAGCAGCTCACATGCATGCAGTTGCCTGTTGCTTTTTACTTCTGCTCCCATATTAACAGGCTAGAGCAGCCACACAGCCTGTGTGAGCAGCGCAGCTCACACTTCATCTAGAGGTTGGGGTCTCGCCTTTTTTTTGTTAGACACAATAAAAGAGCAAAATAGACAGTGATAATGATCTGTTGACATCACATCAGCAACATGACACCTCCCACTACAGCTTCAATGTCTCTATCTATAGAATATGTCACAGACGTGAAAAAAATCACTGATTGCCTTGTGATTACAGCTCTTTTCTTCTCTTCAAAACTCTTGTGTAAACTCACTGTACAAAGACAGGGCTTTCAGTAGCAGTCCTGCAACAGAATCCCTGCCTGTGTGGACACCACAGGTGTGCCAGCGACAGCAGTTCAGTGAGGCAGCAGGCATAGCAGGCAGTGCGAACCGGCCTTAAGTGCGCTGTCTTCTTTCTGAACCTTCATCTACATGTTCTCACATATAGCTGACAAGAGACTTGCCTAACACCGAGGTGTCTTTCTATTAGACTGGTACTGCAGACCGTAATGCAGTCTGTTCGCTGGCTAATTTTTCAATTTCCACTTACTTTCTCCTTATTTTTCACTTCCGCCTTTTCTTCTTTCTTCCGCAATCAAAAGACCAGGTGTTGACAACAACCAGTAATGCTACGTACATTTTTGATGTCTATCTCAACTTTGAACTGTCAAATAAAGCGAAAAACAAAAACACGGAGCTCACAGAGCTCATCTGCACCATGGGTTAACTTATAATAACACTGCGCTGTGTTTATGTAACATGAAAAAATGCATTTTTAAAAACTGTTTTTAACAAAACATATCTGAGTTTTCTTATTTGTGGGGATTTATTCCATTTCGGTGTGGAAACCTGTGTGCAAATGTCTGTTTACTTGTTTGTTTTTCATGATTAACTGTGATGCTGATCAGTGAAACACTAAACACACATTAGGGTATTATGGCAGTTCCAGCTGTGTTATTGATCTTCAGGCCGTTTTATGCAATCATATTACTTTGTGTGCTGCCCAGTGAAAGCCTGTGATGCGCATAAAGCTACCTAAACAAAAGAGCTGTTGTATAATAATATGTTAATGTAGAGGCATTATGTTACATTGTAGCTTGGACATGTTCTCACATGTACGGACAAGACTTGCCTAACCCCAAGGCTTATTTCTACGAGACGAGCACTGCAGAGCTTCTTTGGTGAGAGACAGAAAGAAAAGCGCAGGAAAAGAGAGCAGCTACCAATACCTCCAGATCACATGGATTTTGGAGTGTGAACATACAACCTGCAGAGGGGCGAGCTATGACACAGACTACAGTAGGTACATGGGTTTATCCATGAGAACAGGAACATTTTAACGCTTATTAGAACATCATACTCTCCCTCTGCTGGCCTCCTGTGGAACTACAAGTTAGATACACACGGGTGAGTCAACAAAATGGCTGACCTGCATAATGCTGTATAATGTCAGAAGAGGGCTAAAGACTACAGATCATACGTTGTTCATTATTATTAATGTTTGTTTTTTTGGAAGGATTTGAATAAAAAGCTTTGTTCTTGTCTTTCTCGAGAAATGGAGAGTCTGTACAGAAACCTCCTCCCAAAGTGCCATTTCAGCATCTGAGCACAGACTGTTGTTGTCTATGTCCTCTACTCCACTGCTCTAGTAGCAGCATAGATTCTCCTCAGTCTCTGATGCACTCCTGTCACTCTGGATTTGATGTTGTAGCTGTGTGCAGCGTTGCAAATAATGGTATGTCCTCTACACCGCTCTGCTCGTAGCAGCATAGATTCTCAGCTGCTCTGATGCACCACTGTCACTGCTGATTTAACATCGTTGGTGTGTGGTGGGTTGAGTGATGCAGAAGGCACTTTGAAATCAGAGTTGCAAAAATCGCATTTCATGTGTTTTTTTGTTTTGCTTTTTTGTTTCTACAATAAATCTGGATACAGAAAACAGATTTGGTCTGGCAGTCTAAATAAGGCCTAACTGTGCCGTCTCCTGTCTGAAGCGTCTCTGGCTGCTCTCATCTGTCCTGGTGGGGAATTCTTTGTTGTATTCTCTTAATTATTGCTTTTTTTTCTGGTGAGGTTTTCTTTTGCTGAGACACTAAAGGCGCTGACACACTTGGGGCTTTTCCACTGGCACTTTTGGCCTTGCTGAGTCTGTGCTGTACTGTACTGCGCTGATTTGCGTTTCCATTTCCACTTTTATTGTGCCGAGCCGCTCCCGCCACAGACCTACTCTGGAGTAAGGCCAAAGCGAGCCTGACCCGCCTCCAAGCGGGCTACGGTAACATCTCGCCAACTGTGGCCAACCCCTGACGACCCCCCCCCCCCCCAAACAAGCGAGTGTTGCAATAGTCAACTTATGTGTGTGTACAGGAGAGCAGAGAGAAAGATGTTTTTAAGTCTCTTTAGGTTCAGCTGTCAGTACTTCTGTGCCTTCTAACTGAACCACCTTGCTTTGAAATGTAGTTTCTCTCCTGTCCACATTTTATAAAAATCAATCTGGATACAATGTAGATATGCCAAAAATGGATTTGGCTGGAAGTCTGAACAAGACCTAAGTGCATCATCTCCTTTTTGTACCATCTCCCACTATCATCCCGTGATTGCCATTTTCCAGTTTGTTATTTTGAAGCATTGCATCCTCAGCTGTCCTGGTTGGGAACTCTTTGTTGTTAAATTTGCTTCTATTTTTTCAGGTGAGGTTTTCTTTTGTTGAGAGACTCAAGGTCCTGACACATCATGAGTGTCTGTGTCAGACTGTCGCTCATAGTTTGTTTTTGTTTTTTTGTCTCCGTTGGCATTACTCTGCCCTTATCAGCGGCCTCTTGGCTGATTCATCACGTTGACCTGGAGTTAAAGGCAGTCTCTCTGTTCGCTGTCTATTCTGCATGGCAAATTTTTAGTTTAGCTTCTCCTTATTTTTCATTTCTGCGTTTTCTTTCTTCTTCCACAATTGCAAGACCAGGGGCTGAGAACAACGAAGTGCTACGCAAGATTTAATAGTGCCCACATCTTGTTCTCTCCACATTTCTCATGTCTACCTCTTCTTTGAACTGTCACATAAAAGAAAAATTCTTTTTAAAAAAAGGACTTGCATAGCTCATCTGTCCCCCGAGTGCATTTACTTACAATAACAAGACTGTATCTTGATTATGTAATATGAAAAAATGCTAATAAATTTTTTTCTTCAACCACTGTGATGTCCGTTTACTAAGTATTGTTATTTCTTCAATATCATATGTTTAAAACAATAGAATATTAGTTAATTATAGTACTGAAAGTACCAAAGTTATATAACAAATCTAACTGCAAAACTCAAGACAGCTGAGTTCAGTCTTTATAGTCCTGCCTGAAATCTGGCTGAAGCAAAACCAGACAGTGTTCAGTGACTTTTTCAGTACCAGCACTGGTGTGCAGGTTGTTAAAAAAAAGGAAAAAAAAAAGTTTATTTTGTGTGCCTTAGACTTTTGATCTTATTGCTGTAGTATCAACAGAGGTACCGAGTATTGCTTTTTTTTATACTAGTATTGTATCAAAGTTTAAGAGTCTAATATCGTGACAACTCAATTGTTTTTTTTCGTTTGTGGGGATTTATTACATTTTTGGGTGAAATCTATATGCAAATTCTTCTGCAGTTATTGCAGAGTCTGTTTACCTGTTTGTTTTTCGTAATTTACTGACGATTCCAAACAGTGAAATACCAAACACACATTAGAGCGTGAAGGCACTTCCAGCTGTATTACTGATTTTCCAGCTGTTTCATGTAATCATCATGGTTTGTGTGCTGTCCAATGGACTCTGTGATCTGCATACAGTTCACTAAACAAACGAGCCATCAGACTGAAAAATGTCAATCTAGACACAGTATGTTACAGCGTAGCAGTACATGTTCTCACATGTAGATGACAAAGGGGACTTGCCTAGCCTCAGAGCTTCTCTCTGTTGGACTAGCACTGCAGAGCTTCTCTGGTTGCAACAGAGTATGAGAGACAGAGAGAAAAGCACAGGGGAACTCCTCCAGATCACATGGATGTGGTGTGAACATACAACCTGCAGGGGGGAACAGTTATGACACACGCTATAGTAGGTGAAAGGGTTTATCGGTGAGGACAGGAACATTTTAACGCTCATGATAAGAACATTAAACTCTCCCTCTGCTGGACTACTGGGGAACTACAAGTTAAAAACACACAAGTGAGTCAACAAAATGGCTGACCTGTATAATGTCAGAGGACTGCTAAAATCTACGGACCACATGTTCATTAATGTAACAGATTTTTAAGGGGCTTTGCTGTGTGAATGGATAATTTTATATTTTAGTTTCTCCTTATTCTTCACTTACGCTTTTTCTTTCTTCTTCCACAATCAAAACACCAGGCGCTGACAACAACAAGCACTTGCTAGGAAAAATGTAACAGCCCCCCACATCTGGTTCTCTCCACATTTTTAATAAGTCTATCTCTATTTTACACTGTTAAAGGCAAAAAAACCCACAAAGACTTTGTGTAGCTCACCTCCACAGGTGCACTGCCTCACACTAAGACTGCATTGTTTTATGTCATATGAAAATAAGCAAACAAACAAACAAAAAAAATCAAAATTTTAAAATGATTAAACAATGCATGTTAGATTTTTTTTTCATTTGTGGGGTTTTACTCCATTTTTATGGGGAATCTTTGTGCAAATTCTTCCTCAACCATTGCAAAGTCTGTTTACTCATTTGTTTTTAATGATTTACAGACGATTCTGAAAAGTGAAACACCAAACGCATATTGTTGATCTTCCGCCTGTTTCATGTCATCATCAAGCTTTGTGTGCTGCCTTATGGAGCCTGCGATCTGCATATAGTTCCCTTAACAAAAGCTGCCATACTGACAGGTACTATAGGTTAGCTGGATGTGTTCTCACACGAAGATGACAAGAGACTAACCTCAAGGCTTCTTTCTAATAGACTAGCACTGCAGAGGTTCTCTGGTGTGCAACAGTATGAGACAGAGAGAAAAGCACAGGGCAAGAGAGAGCACAGCTACCAACTCCTTTTACCGATCACATGGATTTTGGAGTGTGAACATACAACCTGCAGGGAGGCGAGCTATGATACAAACTACAGTGGGTGAGAGGGTTTATCACTGTGGACAGGAACATTTCAACGCTAATGGTTATAACAACACAATTTCTCTCCCTCTGCTGGCCTCCTAGGGAACTACAAGCTAAAACACAGAAGTGAGACAACAAAATGGCTGACCTGCATAATGCTGTATAATGTCAGAGGACTGCTGCAAACTACAGATCATATGTGGGTCATTAATTTAATGAATTTTTACTGAAGAGGCTAGTAAAAAAAAACATTGCTCTTGGACTTCATGCCTTGTTGTGGGTACCCATAAATATTACGGAAATTTTTTTAAAAAAAAACAAAATAATTTTTAAAAAATCCTATTATTCATTAAAAATTACCACTCCATGTTACAACACTAGTCGTGGTATGGTTCTGCCAATAACCTTTAGTTTTTAAAAATGAGTGAATGAAGCACAGACCACTCAAGGTCACTTAAGCTAAATGTAGGCTTCAGTACAACTTTAAACACACACACCTACAGCCCTATGACACATAACCTACAATATCAGCACCGTTTTTAGTAAAGTTAACAGACAATTTTTCAGTCTGTTGTCCCCCTGACTCCTCCTCCACCATATAATCCCTCCCCCTCAGCCCCGCAGTCTCTGACTGTCGTGGACAAATCACACCCCCTCCCTCCCCATGCTAATGTTCTGCTCCCTGTTGTCCCTACTTCCAAGCGGCAGCTCTGTGAGCTTGTTTCAACCACACTGCAGTTTGGCTACTCCAAGCAGAGGTGCAGCTGCTTTAAATCACACTTGTGCCAGTCCTGCCAGATTAACCATACAAACCTATATATCACGTCCTGGAGCTGTTCATACCTACCTTGCCGGCTTTAGCTACCGACTTCTACAGCGCCGCCATTAGAGAGGCTGAAAGAAACTGAAGAAAACTAACGTTCGAACCGCGACAGTTGGTCAGCGCAACCGACCAACCGCCGCCGCCGGCTGACGTATAGTGCATTTTTTTGTGCTCGAAAAGAGGAGGAGTCTATCGCTGTGCGAGAGAGGAGTGCAGTCGGTCGAGTCTGCGAAGGCACAACACAGTTGAGGCACAACTCACTAGTTTCTCCGTTGTATGTAGAAACCGGTGGACTGAAACCACATCCTGGCCGCAACGGTTGTACACAACAGTGTACGGAAGAGTGGGACAGCGACTGCAGGAGGAGCAGACAGTCTGCTGCAGACCGACGCTGAAAATCGCGGGAACAATCGCTTGGCGACGCAAAGAATCGGTGAGTCGAGGTATTGCAACTAGCATGCTAGCTGAGCAGCTCTCAGTTGCCACTATATTAAATGCAGATAGACAACATGATTATTTGAATGTTGGCTTATTTATATAAAATATTATTTACATGAATTGCAAGAAAACTTTTTTCTGTTTATGGGTGGCACTTTACCATGAGCCTTACAGGTTGGGATTGTAGCGAGCGTTCAAAGTAGTATTAGCTAGCACTCGCTTAGATATTAGCGTAATGGATAATACATGAATGACTGATTTTAACATTTTTTTATTATTAGACTGTAACTAACAGACTTATTAACTTACAGATAGCTCACATCATGAATGATGTCTCCCTGAAATCTGAAATTTTAGCATGCGTAGAAAGTAACTTTAGCTAGCACTCGCATATTTACTATCTTAATGTTTATAAATAACTTATTTTAAAATATTTTCTATTTTTACTTAAACTTTTTTTTTTTTTACAAATAGCTCAAGCTGCAACTGACATCTCCTGAATTTTCTCTTACGTGAATGCAGTCTCACGATTTTCACAGTCGCGTGAATTGCATTTATAAAGTTATTGAATTGCTAATGAACATGGATTATTAATTAAAAATTAAATATTTAATTACAGAACCTTTACTTAACATATGTCCTTTGTTTTTTATGTTAAAAAATTAAGTGTTTTTTTTATGGAGCTGCAGTGATTTGTCAATTAATCAGTTGATCGAAAGAAAATTATTTGCCTGTTGTTTGGTAATTGATTAATAAATCAAAGCTGGTTCCAGTGTTTTACATGTAGATTTCTTGCTTTTCTTTGTTATCCACAATAATAAACGAAGAGTTTTGGGTTTTGTACTTTTTGGTCTCTGGGAAATTGTGACAAGCATTTTTCCAATTTTTTTTTGTATTTTAAAGACTAAACTAACCTGTTAATCATGAAAATAATTGCCAGCTGCAGTCCTACACTACATACACTAGTGTGACTATGCTTGTTGCTAAGCAGTGGTTACTTGGTTGAAAAACGTTAAATACACACACAAGCACTGAACAAAAAAAGTGACCCAGTTTTCTGCTAGTATGAGGTGCCCTAACACCACACATGTAGCCAACTGACTGATACAAATAATCAAATGCTTTTTCTTTTAATTCGCCCTTTTAGTAACTGGCAACATATATTTGTGTCTTTGATGTATTTATACCTCCCTTAAGTCTCAATGGTCCAACCCTATCAAGTCAGTGAAGCGACTATTGTGTTGGTGCTAAAACAAGCAGTAAGCACATCCAGCACGCTGCAGAGGTGAGAGTTTGGGGGAGGGGCATAAAATGAAGACAGATTTTTGGGGAGAAGTTGTCTACCCTGAGATAATAAGTAGTGTAGGTAATGGAAAGATGATAAATTAGCTTTGCCACTTTAATTATCGCCTTTGGTAAAGCTTCAATGAAGAGTTTTTGGCTTTTAAAAAAATACTCTCTTAATTTAATCATGATTGTTAGAGAGCAGCCCCAAATTGAAAATCATCTCTAAATTGTGGCCTAAATGTCACAGAACACAAAATCGGCTAAAAAGAAGTAAAGAGGAAATTGCTGCATTCTCTACATTGTAAAGACAAACCCCCCTCTTGGTCTAAAGTGGTACAGCCCAGTAATTTTCCATGCGCCACACTGTCCTAGGATGTGGGTGTGGCTTAATGTCAATGGTAATACAAGACTTTAGCAGATTTTCCCTTTGCCCTGTCCTATGAGTTTCTAAAAGAGCAAAAAAAAAATCTGCATCTTTTTTATTGAGGTGAAGTGATACACAGATAAGTGACCAATAGAGTGTTTGCTGTATGAACCTGGGAGTCATAAAGTCTGCCTCAATTTGAGGAATTTGGTAGACTGCAAAAGTGGACTGTTTTATCATATTCATGATGTTAAGAAAGAATTGACTCCATTTAGTCCAGACAGAGTGATCTTTTTCATGTTTGCTTTTACCTTTGGGGAACATGGTACAGCCCCGTTTCTAGTTTCACCTCCCCCACTTCACCCAGTGGCAGTGCTCACATGGTGCACTTGTAATTCATTACACAGTCTGTTTTTTTTTCTGCTGAAGAGGAAGCAGCCTTGAAAGGCTCCACCTACATTTTTCAAAAGCTTTCCTGTCGACGTTAAGAGTCAGTCGTTTTTTGCTTAGCTAAATTTGTTTACCTCTCATCTAATATAATTAATGAGGATTTTCTTTTGATTGCACAACTGCTACTGCTTTGCAGAGCTAGCAACATTAAAAATTATATTAAATGAAAATGTGGCAAAATTTTAGGTTCTGGTTGATTGCAATTTAAAAGTGAGACCTCCACATTGCCTTCATATGGAGAAAAAGAGGAGGCTATGTGCCTGGCAGTGGCACTTCCCTCAATCCTGGTTTAGGTGTTTTGCCAGATGCAAGTCAGTGCTGTGCAGCTGTTGGCCCATCATCCCCCATAGGTCCATGGAAACCCAACCTAATAAGTCTTTTACCTCTGTATTATCACCATGTCTTTGGTGAATTCAACTGGATAGAGATGCATGCAAATCTTAAATGTGCTTACATTAAGCAATACTAAAAAGGAAAGTATACTACTTTTCATTACAGCAGACTTGCATCTCTGACACATTACGTTCTTGGTAGGGAGCAAGTGTTATCTGTAACTCTTAATTTTTACAATACCGAAATGATCACATCATGGATGGGAAATCAGGCATTTCATATTGCTGTAAGAGAGCTAAGAGTATGCACCAACGTAAGAAATCTGTGAATGTGCCAGGTAATATACAGCTGTTTTCAACACGTTAAAAACTGTATGTGTATTTTCTGCATACTTTGGGCTCATTCTGTAATATCATTTATTAATTAGTGTATATAATATACAACTTAAATTTTTAGCAGTACTTTTTTATGATGATAATGACACAAAATCCATAATGGCATCATTACAAATATGTAAATCAGAAATGCTTTTGTCAGCATGTAGATATTGATTAAATTGTCAATCTAGTTTATTTATTTGAACATATGAATCTGAGCTAAATTTACTTCTAGAACTGATGAATTTGTCTGCACTTTATGCAGTGTCTGCATTTCTCATCTGATCATAATTGAACTGAATTGAACAATTGAATTACTGCCTCATATTTATGCATTTTTTAAAACTGTTGATATAAATAAATTCCAGCATAATAGCAGTTTTCAAGTCTGCATTTTTGAATGCTGTATTTTTTATAGAAGAACCGGTTTCAACCAGTTACAGCTGGTTTCTTTGCTTCAGGTTGAAAATGAGAGCGATAAGAAATATGATCTTGGTAAAGTCTCAAAATATGCTGTTTGTTATTCATCATTTCTATCCTGCCATGTTGATACTTAAAAGGCTTGCTTTAAATTAGTATTTTGCATTTAACACATAGGCTGTAATTAATTATTCAGGTCGACATACCTGACATACCGTCTATTTAACGGGGAACTATTTCACAAATTCTATCCTTACTTGTTATTTTTTATGGCCTACACCAGTGCTTAACGTGTACAGATGCAAGATATTGATAATTCTAACATTTTCACAAGAAACGGTTGACCTCAAAATGTTCTATTCAGAAGCCACTTTAAAAGACGTCATTGGTAATTTTTCTGCATTTAAGGTTTTGGAGAGAGATGGGGACAGATCAGATGTCTCACATATATGTTCAGGCTTGCACGTACTTAGACTATGTCTCCTCCCACTCCCATTGCCTTGTGCATTATGTTTCAGTGTGTCTGCATCATTCATTTAGTTGTGGGAGCTCACTGCCTGAATTTTCATTGCTAAGGCAATCCCCTCTGCGCAATAATGCCCCATTTATCACCATTTATGCCCCTTAAGACATGTACCTCTTAGTGTAAATGAGATGGCAGTTTAGCATGACGCTTGCATGTCCGAGTGTCCAAGACATGGCGGCAATCTTCTCGTAAACTGACAGATGTCTGAATTGCCGTTAGATAAATGTGAAGGCCACAAATGCGAGTTAAAACATGAATAGAGAGAAATTAACTTTACGTCCCCTTGTTTGCCTTACCAAGAGCACTCTATAAGTTATTGCTTAATTATCATGTTTTTGCCCAAAGGGAACAAAATCTGTTTCATAAACTACAAAACATCGCCAATGAGCCAATTTTACGTTGTTGAGGAGATTCTTATCATGTTGGATCAATCTTTAATATTTTTGCCTCTTACAGTGTTAGGAAAAAGAAGGAAAAACCATTCTCGCATAACCACAGCATAATCAGACCAGCTTGCTCTCTCTTCTAATATTTTCAGTTTCTGCTATTGCAAACTGCATGGTTGCACAAATAAATATCCTTTATTAGGCCTTCCACACAGCAATTGAGCAAATATAAATGTAACAAACGTCACAACTTGCATCTTAACATCCAATATATCTAGTGTGTTGTTGGTCTTCATAAAATAGGGAGCAGATTTAATCACGGATCCAGCCTGTGACAAAACAAAAACACTCCTCTTGTTTTAAATACTGACGATCCGAATGCTTTTAAGATTCTGTCGTTGCCATGATGCCCAAATCAATATTTAAATGCTTTTTTTTTTTATGAGAGGAAGGGGTTGTTGCATCGGTTGCACCAAAAATGAGGCTAAAAGACTGATGAAGAACATGAAATGGAGCTCCACTATGGCATTCAATTTGTCACGCATGTAAACACCAGGTGTGAGTCGTGATATGAGTGCACAGAATAGTATCTGTGAGCAGAAAAGCAGCATCGCAACGCTGTTCCCCATGCAAAAATGTCTCACAAACACAGTGATAGAATACACGGTGGTGGTTGTCTTTGAATATTGGTAGGTAATAGGGATGCGCGCAATTAGGCGACTAACGATTAAGCGTCGACACCCTCACTAGTCAGCACCAGAATTACTAGTCGTTTGAACTATTTATCAATATTTCATTCATGCACAATGCCAGTTATCTGTTGCCTCTAAGATTTTATGCAGCCGCCCGCCACTAGTCAGGGCTGCGGCACTGTCAGATGGCGGCCCCTCTCACCCAGCATGTACACCCCGATCGCCTAGGCGACCCCAGATATTTATATCAGCAAAGTCGCACAGATGACAGCTCGTAAAATCAGCACAGTTTGGCAGTGTTTCAATCTAGACAATGGAAATAATGTTGAATGTAGACTGTAGCATAATAAGCTGATATATAATCACTCGACTGGAGCAACATGTGACCACATTAAGCACAGACATGGACATAAACCTTCAAATGGAGCTGCTGCTGCTAGCACTGCTAACATTAGCCATGCTGTGTAACAGACTGGCAGCTAACGTCACCTCTGGGTCGTTTACCTGCAGACTCCGTGATCCTCTTCAGTCTGAAAAGTTTAAGCGTTTCGTGAGTTGTTGCAATGTTTTGTAAGTTAATGTGTATGGTTTGTATTGCACATTTAGCGCGCATAGCGCACATTTCAGCAGCATTTAAAGTACGATTTGGCGATTGTTGACTGTTATTAATGGCTTCAAATGGCTCTCAATACGCACAGTATTATTTTGTGACAGTGTTTAACTTAAAAATTAATAAATTGTGCTCAGTTTTAACTGCTTTCTGACTGTTTTCTTAGTGTTAGACTAGTCGACTAGTGTAAATTAAATTTTGCATTTAATTGAGAGGGAAATTAGTCACCAGGAACATCCCAAATAGGTAATTCTCACTGAAGCTTCGAAGCCCCAAATGGCATTCATGAAGGTCCTCCTACATATAGCTAAATTTATTTGCAACTCATTGCTAAGTATGTGCAGGTTCAGTAGGTGCTAAATAATGAGTACAGAAATTGCAAGATGCTCACTGTCTCATAATGGAAAAGCCGACTTGTTCACCAGCTCACCATTGTAATCACCACTGTTCTCCATTATTGCTCTAACCGCAACCTCTGCCTCCCTCAGCCGAGAAAACTCTTCAGTGAAGGGAGCAGACATACTCTCACAACCCTGCTAACCAAATGTCCGACATGCCGGGTTTTAAAGGATCTTCATCTCAGCACCACATTAGCTGTGTTCAGCCCCCAAAGCTTGAAACTCTTAACAGTAGCCTGCCAAAAAGAAACACCAATGTAGCTGAGTGTCTTGGGTTGCCTCTAACTGGCCTTACCTTGCGAGGCAGCTGGATTCACAAGATCATGTGAGAATCCATCTTGCCAGGCTTCAAGCTATCCATTTGTGTCGCCACCAAAAGTGGTGCAACCAGTCACTGTCCTAGGAGGGACTAATGGCAGCTGAAGGTATTGTTTTAGATGTGACAACAGCAAGAAGCACCCATGGCAGCAGTGATCTGATTGGTTGAAGATAGCGCATGTTAGATGATTCATCCAATCACCTGCAAAGTGTTTTTTGAAAGTGCTTGCCCCTTTCCAAACTGTCTCCAAGAACGACTTCCCAGATGGTTCTGTGTAACAAAAAATCTAGCGTGTCAGGTTATAACCTGACATAGAGATGTAGTGCAGCGACCAAAAGCAACAGCTTCTGCTTATTTTCTCTCCCACATGTCAAAAACTGAACTTTGCCAACAACTCCTGCCTTTTGGCAACTCTGATGGGCCACGCTACCTCATATACAGTTGGCTTTTTAATCATAATGTTACAACGGTAGAGGGCTTAGAAACACGATGTAGCTGATCACTAGTCAATATCACATCAATAATTTAAGCTTATGAATTTAATAGTTATGAAACCAATGTCAGTGCCGGACCAAAATATAGCTGCAGTAAATTTAAATATTGGGTTGGACTCTGGGCCGACCTAACTTGATTGGGACATGTCTAGCTAATGTTGATGAGTAAAGCTAGGTACTTAGTGCATGCACTTCCAAAAAGGTAAAAATTCATACCAGAGAATCAAGAGCATAGTGCTATGATTCAGGTGCTAAGACAGCCCCATTAGCAGGAACCTTGCAGCAGTTTTTACTTTGCATTGTTGTGCAAGTTTTATCACTGGAATGTTTGTGCAGTATAGCATGGTGTATTTACTGGCCCCAAACACCTAACTGTAGAGATGATAGCTGATAGCTAGCTAGTTAGCGAGCAGTCAAAGACTGTGATTGTTTGTGTGTTTGTGTGCAAAAAATAAATAAAATTTACTGTGCTTTCTGTCTGACCATAACTTTAGTGTTCACATTTCTATTTCTGTCTTTCTTATGTCAATTCATGTTTGTGGTGGTGGTGTACCACCGTGGCTTTTGCTGGTCTTTATAGTCTTGATGCTGAGGCTGACTTATTTGGAGTTGTCTGCAAACTGAGGTGCCTGAACAAGCCATACTTTGTAGAGAGATACTGGTGGTACAAGAGGCTTCAGAAGCCACTGAGGAAAGGCCCACTTCACTCTTGGATTCCTGGAGCTGACAACCACGTTTCTGGTTTGTAGTTCTGCCAAAAGCAGAGGCATTAAGTATCAGGGAATGGTAGTTCCCCAGAATGTTACCTTTATGTTATAGCAACTGTTTAAACAGTGTGTAAGCAAGAGTAGCAATGTTTAAGAATGGTTCTGATTTACCTTTGGTAGTTGCTGACAACTTGGTGCCTCAAACTTGCAGGTTGTGACTTCAGTGGCCTAGTTGATGTGGTGGCTAGTCTGCATCTAGAATCTCAAAGTCAACTTGACAAGTAAGATTTGAGCTTTGTAGGGATTGCAGAACTTGCACTCATCACAGCCCCATGTAATCATGTCAGAAATCAGAAGTGATTATCGTGACTCTGAACTGCCAAAATGGAAGTCAGGGTGAAAAGGTGGTCATCAAAGAAAACTTTGATGACTTTGTTGGACTCTACAAAAGAACTGATGTTAAATATATGTAACCCTGTAACAACTTATCCAGTAGCAGGTTGGTTAGTAGTAGTTAAGGACAATTGTCTGGAAATGACTTTGACAGCGGTGTCTGTTTCTCTTAATTTTATGCATCCATTCTTATATCATACATGTTCAGAGTTCTTTGGTTGTTGGCTGTTAAAGGCAGACCATGTACAAATGTGCATTACAAATGCTTACAGTAAATATTAGGCGTTTACTAGCCACTAACACCACCAGCCCCTCAGCACACTACCTCCACACTAGATGAAGGCAACAAACGCATATGTATCACTTTCCCTTGTGTTGGAAGAGTATTGCAAGCAATGTGACTCCTCAAAGTAAATTAAAACCTTTGCCAGGGACAAAGCAGAATGTGAAGCTTAATCTGAATGGTGAGATAGAAGGGCGTGATAAGCAATAATCTTATGCCATCAAGTTTCCTTGTTGTCTTGCTTTGGTCACTAAGCTGTTAATCAGAACAGGAAGATCTTGTTCATTATTGATGGACTTTGTATGCAGTGCCACCACGTACAGATTTCAGTTCTCATTAAGTCTGAATGCGCCTTAAAGTCCCTTATGTACTCCAAAACAAATGTGGAAAACAGGGTGGACACGCTTCTGTTTACACTGCACTGTATGTCTGTGTATGTGGTGTGCGACAATGATACTGCCACCAGTCACCCAAAGGCAGAGCAATGCAATTGTCATGCCAGAGAGGAGTGTTTTAACATGGTTTGGAGCTAGGAAGGAGCAGATCCCTTCACTTCCCTGTAGCCTAAAGCTGGATTATTAAACAAGCAAATGTAGTCATCTGAGAAGTGGAGTGGTGTGGGGGAACTTGGGAGAAGTTGAAATCATCGACTCGAGTCGACTTGTTACAGTATTCTGGACTAGCTGCAGGTGGTGGATCAGTTGTCCAAAGCAGTGGCTCCCATTTGCACCTGCAAGAGGCTTTGATAGGGTCAGTTCACAATGATACTGTTAATAGTGATAGACAATTTCTTTTGTCCTGAGAGAAGCCAGCTCAGACTTGTTCAGATAGTGCCTTGGTATCCACACGAAAATTGACAGTAATGCAGTGATTAGTTCTTCCTCCTAACTGTCAGATGGGCATAACCAGAAGAACAGCTGGGCATCATCAGCATAGCAGTGGTAGGAGAAACTCAAATGGGAATTAGAAGTGGTAAAAAATATTGAACCAGCAGCTGAACAGTCATCGCTTTCACACTGCTCTCTGGGGGAAAATCTTTCATTACATCAAGTCGTACCATCCATGTGGTGAAGCTATCTGTGACAAGTATGTCTCTGTCACCCTGAATGTCCTGCCGAACCCCGTTCAACAATCTTGCAGTTAAAGTTCTAGTTGGTAATGTTGGAGAGCTAGCGAGATTTGAAAGTGGCACCTCCTCTAAGCTCCACCCCCTCCTCCCCCTCATGTCAGTGCTCCGTCCAAAGCCACGCCCCACGTCGAGTAAAAACGCTCACTGCTCCGTGCAGGAAGCACAAATCCTATAAGTTAGATAAGCAGTACGTATGTACGACCGGCTTACACCGACAGAGAAGCTAATGTTAGCATTGGGCTAATACGAGCTACAAAAGTAGCTAAGTTGGCAAACGTTGCATATTTCATGAAAATAACAAATCCCCCCAAAGCAAAACAAATAATTACCTGTCCAACAGAAAGACAGCAACCTCTGCAGCACGTTTAAGGCCCTTCAGATGCCTCAGTTGTCTCCATCGCTCAAAGGCTGCACCGAAGTTGACACTGGTTTGTCCTCTAGCTTTATCCAGAGCCTTTTTGTCGCAGCTTTTTCTGCCTCCGGCTTTCTTTTCTTTGCCTGTTTAGCGGGGCGAGCCGTTACAAGTAACGCTGGAAGTGGTATTTTTGGCTGCATTTTCTCTGCCATTGTACCCATATGAACTTATTCTCCTGCTAACTTGGTATTTCTGCTGAGGAGTGTGCTGAATATTTCTGGCAACGGTGAAACGTAATGAGTGTGCACGCGGGGAGGAGGGAGGGACAGAGGGTGGTGTGAGCATGACGAGACATGAAGGCATCTGATTGGTTCTTTCCACTCGGACCGAAAGGCAGGGATTGGTCAGAGTTTTTGCAGGCCTGCCAATGCCACAGAGGTCTGATTCTTTTCGTCCCGTTTTCTGAATACATAATGTATTGACTACTCTCAGGATGGAAGGACCATTTCACCCAGTATAACAAAAAGTGTTTCTGAACAGGATTACCAACTATAGCTTTACATAAAGTGTCAAATATCTGTGTGTCGAGTACAGCCCTATATTCAGGCAAGGGAAATAATGTTTGCTTCCTAAAACCCCTTTCACACATGTGTCGCAACTCTGCAGTTGTCCATGCACTACCCAGAGGGGCTGTATAAGTGAACATAAATGTCTGCTTTTTTTGCCAGGACTTAACCCCTACCAGTTCACTAGTCCTAAATCTGGGTGAGTCACATGTGTGAATAGAGCAGCTCAGTGTCTGGAGCAAACGAGTGGGCATGTTGATGTCACTGCGCGGTGTGCAGCTGCTTGTTTGTATAATTTTGTTTTCATACAGACTATCGATCAGTATCAGAATCTAACATGTTTTTTAGCTCACGTTTTAATGCCTTTCTTGTTCATCTGCGAACATATCACATTTGATTCAGAAAAGTACGAGTGTACGTCCTGCAAATCGCAGCGCACCGTAAGGGTCTCTCCTATAGGCAGACAGACTGGAGTCAGGCGATCTTCGCATCTATCACTTTTCTTCTCTTCCATCACATGTTTATTTTGAGATTCAGTTCGTATTGATATAAACACAAAAACAGTCATCATTTCGCATGAGTCCTCCTCCTCCTGCACGCCTTGCAGGTGCTCCCCTCTCCTAAGCTATGCAAAATATTTCCAATATGTGTGAACACTTCTGATGTGGACAATCTCCTAGTGTGTGCTGTATGAAAGGGCACATTCGGATGATGTTCCAACCTGATTCTCAGGTTTCAGAGCGCATAAGTGAAAACAGCTTAGGTTCACTTACTTGTTATGCTACGGTTACCTGCAGCAGTGCTAGTCACAGCACTGGTTGGTTTAGTTATTGCAGCGAAGAGCTTGGGAGAGAAGTTCCCAGCACATTACCATGAAGGCATTAGCTGCTGCTAATTTGTCAAAACTAA
>JAJHUR010136282.1:81921-112101 GCA_027495735.1 Lutjanus campechanus | reverse complement strand
TAGTTCAGATTATCTGAAGTGGGGCTGTATGAGGTACTTATCCATAGTCAGTCTATTACCTTCAGTAGATTGCAGATGGCATGCCTCCAGTTTGGAAAAGCGGAGAGTATGTGGAATTTGAGTTGGAGTACCAACACAGAACCAAAGCAACGAACTGCTGTGGACAGGGTCAACAACAAAAGGTATTTTAGCCACTTACAAAAGATGCACTGAAAAAAAATTGTTAAAGTGTACGCTATATTTAAAATATTTTCACCACTTTACCTTCACATGAGAAACTGCCATGATATAAGCCAAATACCGCACTCTGCAAACCAACCAAACTTAACAATAATTTTACCTCACAGAACACAGGAGTTGCTGGCCTACAGCTGTCTTGACCTAGTTTAGTTAGTTTGTTTGTGTTTTTGTGAGTTTGCCTGTAGTATTTGGGTGGTATGAAGAGAGCAATATTTGGCTTATATACAACAGCTGTTTCCCATTTGAAAAAGATGTCTGGCGGCAAGATTAAGTAAATTATAATAATATATAGCATACACTTAGGTGGACCTTTTTTAAGTGGCTAACATACTTTTGTTGCTGACCCTGTCCACTGCAGTATATTGCTTAGGTGGTGCCCCTCTCTGCGTTTGCAAACATGGGGGAGTGCTGACCGCCATCTTCTGTAGCTAATACACTGACTATAGGTATATTCCTTGTACAACCCCTCTTCAAGTAATCTGAACTGTTGCTTGAAGAAAGATTGAGTTAATGAACAAGCTCCATGTCCACAACAGCATGCTGTTAATGCATGATGCAGTGTCTTTACTTTCATATACCCAACCCCTGAGTTTGACCATGACCTGCTGCTCTGCCTCTGTGCAGGATATGCGTAACCTACGATTTGCACACAAACAACTGGATGACACACTCAGGAAGTCCATTTTCGAAGTGCTGATGAAATTTGCGTTTCCTGTTTCCAACGGGCTGGTGAGTGATTGTCAGCCACGCTGTAACTGACACTGACTGTAGCTCTGCAGCTACTGTCCACCAACTTGTGAATTTCTCTCCTACTCTCTACAGCAAATCTTTGCCTTTGAATACGGTCAAGTGTTTCCCGAAAATGGATGGAAGGTGTTCGACGCTGTCTCAGAATACAAAAGACAGGTATGTGAAAATGATATGGCTCGACTTCTTGGCTTAATGTTAAAGGGATGGTTGGCATTATTTGAAGTGGGGTTTTATGTGGTACTTATTAACAGTCAGTTTATTATCTACATTCTGTGCCAGTCGACCCGCCCCCATTTTGGGGAAGCAGTGGAAATTCCGGTGTAGGAAGGTAAACAATGAAGTGCCGTGGACAGAGGTAGCAACAAAAGGTATTTTAGCCAGCTAAAAAAGGCCCATTTAAAAAGAAATCAATATCAATTTAAGTGTATGCTATATTTGGAATATTTTCACCTCTTTACTTTGCCATCAGACAGCCTTTTCTGATGGGAAACCACCATTTTGTAAGCCAAATATCGCGCTCTCTAAACCAACCAGACAGTTCATTGCTTGTCCTCCTACACCAGATTCTGTGCTAGTACCCCTACTGCAGGTAATACACTATCAGTAAGTACCTCATACAACCACACTTCAAACATCCAAATTATCCCTCTAAAGAAATCTTATTACATTGGTTGCTTGTGTGTTGTTTAAGGGTATACCTAACGAAAGCTGGAGGCTAACAAAAGTAAATGACCACTATGAGGTTTGTGACACCTACCCATCAACTCTGGCGGTGCCGGTCAACATACCGGACGAGGAGCTGAAGAGAGTCGCTGCCTTCCGAGCAAAGGGAAGGATACCTGTGAGTGACCAGCATGAATGTAATTAAGTTGTCCTGTGCAGCTGGTTTCTTGTACTGTGGTGATATTCTGTTATACTCTCCGTGTAGGTGTTGTCATGGATCCATCCAGAAAGCCAGGCGACTGTGACACGCTGCAGTCAGCCCATGGTTGGGGTAAATGGGAAGCGCAGCAAAGAGGATGAGAAATACCTCCAGGCGATCATGGATGCTAATGCTCAGTCCCATAAACTCTTCATTTTTGATGCCAGGCCCAGTGTCAACGCCGCTGCCAACAAGGTTAAACAGATTTTTTAAAAAGCAGTATTTAAAAATGAAAACTATCTTAATATCTACTATCTTGTTTTTGTTAGGGTCTGTACTACTTACCCTGTGTCTCCCAGAGGTGTGCACTCAATGTCTTCACTTAGACTTGAGACTTTTGATTTAAAGTTACTTGATACCCAAAGTTTTAAAAGTAGGTTGTAAAAAGTGTTACATGAATCAATTTATTTCCTGTCATGTCCCGAATCAGCTAAAGTTAATCCTATTTATTCCCCCAACAAATAACACTGTCTCTACTTGTTTTAATTCTTCTTCAGATGAAAGGCGGCGGTTATGAAAGTGAGGATGCGTATCAAAATGCTGAGCTGGTGTTCTTGGACATTCACAACATCCACGTGATGAGAGAGTCGCTCCGCAAGCTGAAGGACGTCGTCTACCCCAACATCGAGGACTCCCACTGGCTCTCCAATCTGGAGTCCACTCACTGGCTTGAGCACATCAAGGTGACCATAAAGATGCATCATTGTGATTGTGAACTAGGAGAGGAATGAGATAAAAATAAAATGAGCCAATTCTCAGCCTTTTGACCAAGTTGTTTGTGTGTCTGTGTGTGTGTTTGTAGTTGATCTTGGCAGGGGCACTGCGGATCGCAGACAAGGTGGAGTCTGGGAAAACCTCAGTGGTGGTGCACTGTAGTGATGGATGGGACCGCACAGGCCAACTCACGTCTTTGGCCATGCTCATGCTGGATGGTTACTACCGCACCATCCGCGGCTTCGAGGTGCTGCTGGAGAAGGAGTGGTTGAGCTTTGGTCACCGCTTCCAGCTGGTACACAAATTCTTACACACATTTAATGTTTATGGAAACCACTTGAGGTGCAGTGGCATAACTGATTGTCGTCTCTTCTCTTTCATCATTTCTTTTAGCGCATCGGTCATGGCGATAAGAACCACACAGATGCAGACCGCTCACCTGTTTTTATTCAGTTCATTGACTGTGTCTGGCAATTGACTCGGCAGGTAAGAATTTAACCGTTATGTGGAAAAATTCTTCAGAATACCACAGTCTCTCAAGGATACTAATGAAGCTGTTTTTACTTAAGTTCCCTGCAGCGTTTGAGTTTAACGAATACTTCCTGGTCACCATCCTGGACCACCTGTACAGCTGCCTGTTTGGAACATTCCTGTGCAACAGCGAACAGCAGAGGTTGAAGGAAGTAAGAGCACATCGGGATTGAAAAATGACATGTTTTAAAGTAAAATAGTGGAGAAAATGTGGAGTAGAAAGTCTGCTACTAGTATGGATGTTTGTTGTGTATTCATTGCCATGACAACTGCTCCTTTTATTTTACAGGAGATTCCCAAGAGGACCGTGTCATTGTGGTCTTACATAAACAGCCAGCTGGAGGAGTTCACCAATCCTCTGTATGTGAACTATTCCAACCATGTGCTGTTCCCTGTAGTCAGCTTACGTCACCTGGAGCTTTGGGTCGGTTACTACATCCGCTGGAACCCTCGCATGAGACCTCAGGTATATTAAAGAACCTGTTTCTGACGTCAGAGTTTGCACTCCATACGTACTCCAGTTTAGTCATTAAACTTTAGTTTTGAATCAGAAATATGTAGGACACTGGCATTCAAAAATGAGCAATGCAGTCCAAATAGTTGGACCTACAGACAATACATTAAATAGGTTGAATCCTTATTTAATATACGATCAGCTATCATTAACTATTTTGATAATTGACTAATTATTCTGAGTCAATTTTTGAGAAAAAAAAATGTAATTTCAGCTTTTCAAATGTGAATATTTTCTAGTTTCTTTAGTCCTCTCTGACAGTAAACTGAATATTTTTGGGGTTGTGGACAAGATGACGTTATCTTAGGCTTTGGGAATGTTTGAGATTTATCACCATTTTGTGACCTTTTATGGACCAAACAACTAATTGATTAATTGAGAAAATGATTGGCAGATCGATAAGGAATATAATCTTTAGTTACAGTGCGGTGTAATTGTACTCATCAGGGGGTGTATGCATAGGCTCTGTGTGGATATCTGTGTACCATCAATTGTTGGGACTATGTTGACTTGTCCATGTGGAGACGCTGATCTACTGCGTATATGCGTAATGCTTTCTCCAAGCAGACTCCAGAAAGTATTTTTTTAAAAACCTAGCAGGTGTACATCTCCATTTAGGAGTATAATGCAGCCCGTCCACACAGCTTTTTTTTTCAATTCCTTTTTTTGTCCAGGAACCTGTTCATCAGCGCTACAAAGAGCTGCTAGCGAAGCGCGCTGAGCTGCAGAAGAGAGTGGACGAGTTACAGCGAGAGGTGACCAATCGCTCAGCCTCATCCTCTTCTGAACGAGCAGGCTCCCCCACGCGCTCCATCACTCCAGTGCAGACCTTCGTTTGACAGAACTCGGCCCTCATGATGGTGGTCACAGAAGCTCCCTGTGAGAATCCTGCTCGTGAGAAGGTGCCATGCAGTAGTAATCAGTTGGCCACATCTGGCACCACGAAGGACCTGGTCCTCTTTGAGTGACGCACCACGTTTATACACGACCACTGAAAGTCTGATGAAGCAGATGACTGTATTTGCATGTCTCACAGGTCATGTAGGGTGTCTGTCTCAGACTGCTTTACCACAGCCATATTGTACTCCACGGTTGAGAGGACATGTAACTAGAACAGTGAGTACTGTTAAGTGTATGGAACTACCTACAATCAATGTTGATAGTTTTTGAAGTACACTAAAATATTACGCGGGTAAAATACTCTATATATGCCTTACACACTTCATAGGAACACTCACTTCATTCCTCTACAACTTCCTCTGCAAATATTTGTTATTGATTTGAAAGCAATACCACTGAAGCAATCGTGAAGATGTACATTGCTGCAAAAGTTCAATCCTGTAGTACTTAAACCAACTAAATGGCTTGGGAGTTAAATATTCAGAAATGTAGCTTAAGGGCTGTAGTGTTAGCTTCTTCTAATAGTAATAAAAAAAAATAGTCATAGAGTGCATTAAAAAAAAGTTGGCAGGGTCTCTTACCAAGTCAGTGCTTTTAGATTTGTGACCAAATATCTTTTCTTTTTTTCTTTTTTTAAATGAATACATCATTTGTCATGTAAGGCATTCCTCATTGAGTAAGGTTTTGTAAGTTTCATTTTTTCTAACTAGTTAACCCTATTTATTATGCTTTTTAGTCCAAGTACGTATTTATGGCTCACAAACACACTCTTGTCTCATGTCTTAAACTGATTAGAAATATCAAGAAGACACACAGAATATGCAATAGTTAATGAATTCTCATTCGTTTACTCAAAATGTTTGCGTGAACATTTCTGACAGATGCTTCTTAAAGCTAGTATCAGCCAATAGTCTTTGTTATAGGTAGCAGAGTGTGTAAGGACTAATAATTTGCTTTGGGTTTGTTTTTGTTTTTTTAGTTTAATAAAGATCTGTGCCTTGCTCTGAATGACTGTTTGGGAGAATAACAATAGAAATCTGTGCACAGTCTTTAAATTCCAAGGTTTAACAGTAAATACAGTGTTAGTTTGCATTTCTTCTGCAATAAACACAACTTCAAGTAGTTTGGTTTGTCACTTTAGTGTGGCATCACCACAGCACCCTCCAGTTAGTTCCTTGGTTTTAGCAATTAGCGTTTCAAACGGTAGCAAACCCCAACTGACATTAGCATTAATTATCTCTGATTTTGAATATGGCTCTGCCATAATATGTGAGAAAAAGAGTGCCTTTTACTATAATGAAAAAATGTGAAAGTGATTTAAATATCTGAAATTTACAGTGTGACTGTGCTGGAGAGTGATATTAGACTGCAGTGGTCTGAAAACATTAGCATAGTCATATTCAAGCTGTTTAACTCTCATACATAAATATTAGATCACTAGCCTTAAATGGGCTTTAACAGACTTATTATTCCCTTGACTTTTGTTTTTAATTTATGCCTACTTAATTTGTATTGCCACTTATATCGAGTTAATGGCCCTTTAAAAGTGTACAGCTATTAAAACACACTATTACAAGTTATCCACACTGTTTAAGTGATGCTGCAATGCTGTACGCTCTTCATTGCTTCAAAACATGTTTTTTCTGAAATTGATGCAGGCAACCGCAAAGTCAAACTGTACTGTCAAATGTCAAAATGTGTAAAAATTGTTTAATTAATAAAAAATGCTGATACCATGTAGCCAACTTTTCGTGAACTTTTGGGCTCTTTTCCATTGTGTTAGTAAAAAGGTTTTTTGGAGGAAACGCTATTTAATTCCTGGTGGTTTTAATGAATGCGAGACTGAAACGAATGCAGCATGTAACAGTGGAGACCATAAACACAAGGTCTACTATAGGTCAACTAATTCAGGGGTCAGCTAAAGGAGAAATGGAAGCAGAAAAATTGTTAATGTTTAATGAGGTTTTCAAGGCATAATTACAACCCCAATTCCAAAAAAGGTGATGGCTTGTAGAAACTGATTAAATTTATTGTTTTTTGTAAATACACTCATTCTGAATTTGATGCCTGCAGTGTGTTCAAAAAAGTTGAGACAGGAGCATGTTTACCACTGCGATACATCATCATCTTTAACAAAATGATTTAAAAGAAAAAAAAAATTATACTATCACCTCTTAGCAATTAACCTGTTTACCTTTTCAATGTGCCAAACAGGTGTTTGTTTGTTTTTAGCATTCCACCAGTTTCCCGTCTTTTTTGACACATGTTGCAGGCATCAAATTCAGCATGAGTGTGTATTTAAAAATAAAAAAATTTAGTTTATCAGTTTGAACATTACATATCTTGTCTTTGTACAATACTAAATTGAATATAGGTTGAAAAGGATTTGCAAATCATTGCATTCAGTTTTTATTTACGCTTACACAGTGTCCCAACTTTTTTGGAACTGTGGTTGTAATTCAAAGGAAAATTTTAACCTACAAAATGGTTGACAGCAGAGACTGGCTGATATATTGGTATATATGCACACATCAGACAATACATGACGATAAGTTGAAGTACAGAAATGCCAAACATGTTCTGTAACAGTCTCGTCATTCTATACCTCGTCCACCAGAGAGTGACAATTCACTGATTGTTTGTTTCAGCGCCTGGAGTCATTTTTTAATAATGATCATTTTAACTATGTGGCCACATTCTGTAGAATTTGAAATATGATGCCAATTTTTCTATCTCATGACTATCTTGTGACGATCAGAGCTCCTGACAATCTAATGCCCCAGGACTTTACTGACATTACTGAAGCATGGTGGCTTATTGTTGCCACATGTGCAAACTGGGGAAGAGTTACATCATAAGTACTTAAGTACTGAGAAATATGTACTCAAGGACAAATACTTATATTACTGAAGTATTACCTGAATACAAGTAAACTGCTGATGTAAAAGAAGTACAAGGTATTCTCAAAAACTATTCAGAGTATTAGTAGTACTATTTAATTGTTGAAGCTTAATGCACTATCAATATAAGGTATTAAATTTAATGTAGGATTTTAAAAGTAGTGAAGTAGATTACAGTGTAATGTATGCTGAAGTAAGAGTAAAATTACTGACTGAAAAAAGTAGTTGTGAGTTGTTGCTGTCACCCCTGAGTAGAAGTATAACGTATGGAAATACACAAAGTGCAAGTACCTCAAATTGAACTTAAGTACTTGAGTAAATGTACTTAGTTACTTTACATTCACTGATAACAATGCATAACCATTTGTAGAAAAGCGACAATTAAAGGTGTGATAAGTGGCATTGTTTGTAAACACACCATGCAAAGTTGGGCCGTCCTCCCCAGGCAAGCAGTATGGTTTCTGTTGCTTTTTTCCGTTGGAAAACTGCTCACCATTCACTTCTATTGTTTGGGAGATTCCGCTGTGCTGTTTTCCTGTGAAACTTCAACACTATTTTGTGGACTAACAAAATAAATCCGACCCTCAGTGAGGGTCAGTGAGAGACATGAGGGTGAGCAGATAATGACTGAATTTTCCATTTTCAAGAAAATAGCTTTTTTGGCAAGAACAGTGGTAACTTAACATGAATATCCCGATTTATATGAACTATCCCTTTAACGACTCAATAATTACACATAGAAAGGCACAAAAGGGTGGAATAATAACATTAGTGTCCAGTGCTTGTATTACTGAACCTACAGTTTTCGTATTGGGTACTTTACTACCGAAATTTGTTACAAACTGCGCAAATTAATAGGATGATTATTCGTGACATGGATTTGTATTAAATGAATCCTGACCTGTGATTGGTTGAGCTCAGTTCAAACTGTGAATGACGCGGTCGGACGTTGTGTCGCGATAGGTTTCCTTTCTTCTTCTTCACGAGCCCTCCGCCACTTCCGGTTACATGACGACGACGGCGTCGATACAAAAAGAGAGAAGGAAAACAGGAAAATAGCTTTCTTGGCGAGAACAGTGGAAACTTAACATAAATATCCCGATTTATATGAACGGATTGCTTATGTGACCGCGTAACTAACGATCAACCTCGAGTTAGTCTGTGTGGATAACGAGTGAGCGGTTTGAGATCTCGGATATTTGAAGTTTATTGTTCTTCGCCTTCTCCCTCCAGCTAAGCTATTTCTGTGTTGCCCTACCTAGCCGAGCTAGCTAACGTTAGCTAACGCTGGATGCCAACAGAGTGTGTTTGTGTGTGAGAGTGTGTTCATAGTGCTGAATTAACACACGGCTAGGAGGAAAACAGCGCCGTTAATCTGTTCAGTTTGCAGCTGGACTCCGCTAACCTCATCTAGCTCGGTGACATTAGTTGGGCTGGGATGGCAACGTCGGCTCTGTACGCCTGTACGAAGTGTAACCAGCGGTACCCCTTCGAGGAGCTGTCGCAGGGCCAGCAGCTCTGCAAGGTATTTCACTGTGTGTGAGAGAGAGGATGTCTGAAAACAAAACACAAACAACCCCGAGCTTAAACAGCGTGAAATGTGAGAGTGTTGTTGTGATGTTGTTTATGACGGGGAGCAAGTTAGGCAGATTATGTAACCAGCTTTTATCTTTCCAACCTGGGAACGCTAATACCGTCACTGTAGCTTTGTTTAGGTCATTACACGCGATCAGGCTGTTTATTAAAGAGTACTAACACATTCATACCACCTCTTTACTTGCTGAATACTAATTCACGAGGCATGAAATATTTTCCATTAATGTAGATACTTGCCAACTTGTTGCTGTTGTGGAGCTTCAAATGTAGATTTGCAGTGTAAAGCTGTGCAACAGACATGACTTAAAGGGACAGTTCACCAAAAAATGGAAATTCAGTAATTATCTCCTCACCCTCTTGCTGACTGAAGGTCAAATTTAGTTTTTTAGTCCTCAAAACACTGCTGGGGTTTAACAGGAAAACAGCGTTGCAGAATCTCCCAAACAATGGAAGTGAACGGTGACCAATTTTCAAACAAAAAAAAATAAACAATCAAAAATGAAAAAAATAAGATGCTTCCATGCTGCTCATCAGGTATAATACAAGTCTCCTGAAGACATGCTGTTCACTTGCAGGCACACTCTGTAACACCACACACAGTTCAGATGGTGTGCACACACATGTGAACCGTGGCTCCAAGCTGCAGATCCACAGTGAAGATTTAGGTAAAAAAAACATGCTGTAAATGACATCTTTCAAGTCAGCTTGGCATGTTGGGGATTTAGAAGACTTGGATTACACCACACAAGCAGCTTGGAGGCATTTGTTATTTGTTTGTTTTTCTGTTGTTTTTTTAACGTTTGAAAATTGGTCACTATTCAGTTACACTGTTTGTGAGATTCTGCAACACTGTTCCATGTGAAACTCCAGCAGTGTTTTGTGCATGAGAGTAAGTGGATAATGACTGAATTTTCATTTTTGGGTGAACTGTCCCTTTAATGGAGGATGGCACTGGAGCCTTGATGCTGCAACAGGCCTTTTGTTACTTCAGTATCAGACTGCACTAATTCATTTATTTATTTATGTTACTAAATGGGCAGTGTTATCACCATGTACATGTCTTTACAACACTTTGGAGAAGTTTTTAGAGCTGTAGTGATTAGTCAAGTAATCGATGAGTTGATCAAAAGAAACATAGTTGCCAACTATTATGATAATTTATTATTCATTTCAGTCACTTTTTCTAATCATGAAGCGTTGTTGGTTCCATCTTCATAAATGTAAGAATTTGCTGCTTTTCTTTGTTGTTTGTGATCATAAATGAATTATCTTGGGGTTTTGGACTGTTGGTTGGACAAAATAAGCGATAAAGACACCCCCTTTGGCCCTGAGAAATTGTGATGAGCATCTTCTGCAATTTTTGATATTTTACAGATAATAAATAATTAATAATAGAAGCAAAGGACAGATGAATCAAAATGACAATAATATTTAAAGCACAACGTCAACTGAACACTGAAATACATCTACAGTGAGATTTCTCTGACAAGGATTTTAAAATATTAGATAATTATGCCTTAGCTGGCATTCCCTAACAAGGGTTGTTAAAGGTCCAGTGTGTAAGTTTTATGTATTTATATTATTGGCAAAAATGGAATATAATATTCATAACTATGTCTTCATTATTGTATAATCCTGAAGACCTTAAAATAACCTTGTATGAGGCCTTTATATCTACAGAGACTACACACTGCTCCTTTAATAGTGGTCATCTTCCTCACTCTGCCCACCCCTACTGTGATGATGTGTTGGGTTGACGTAACAAAAGCAATTAAATGGTACAATACATGGTAGTCTTTACTTTTTGCTCACACCAAAGTACTCAGGTGTTGGTACTTCCACAGATGTTGCAGCCAAGAGGTGTTCCAGTACAAAAAATGTCAACTTCTGAGGAACATCTGATGTGTCCATTGCACAATTCATTTTGTCAGTCTTTGCCAACAGAGGCTCATGAGAAAACTGACATTCCTTTGCTTTGTCTCCACAGGAGTGTCGCATCGCACATCCAATAGTGAAGTGCACATACTGCAGATCTGAGTTCCAGCAGGAGAGGTGAGATATGCACGCCCAGTGGTGAATTTCAGAATTTATTTATGCTAACACTGGGAATTTGTTTTTGATGTAAACACCTGTTTATTGTTCACAGTAAAACCAATACAATCTGCAAGAAATGTGCCCAGAATGTCAAACAGTTTGGAACAGTGAGTAACAAGTTTCTCCTGATATTTGTTTTTTAATTAATGTATTTTTTTTTATTCCTGATACACCTTTAACTCCAGCTATATTTACTGATTTAAGATGCACTTGAACCCAAGTTAGTTATACAGAACTAGTATTACCCGGGGACCTCCAGTAATTTATAATAATTGCAGAGGCTGTCTGTGATCTTTTCTGTAAAGTGAAAATTCCACCGCAAATTAAATGACCAGAATTTGGCAAATACAGAGGTCATGTGATCATATTGGCCCCATACGAACTGACAACTTTGAGGATGGTGGTTGGTGGGTTTTTGCACGTTTTTTTGTTTACTCCACGCCATTTTTCTGCCTCTTTCCCGGTCGAGAATTATGGAGTCTAGGTTAGTCGTTTTAAAGGAAAGTTTTGAGAGCTTTTTTTTTTGCAAAATCAGGAGGCTCACTGCTCATATCATTCAGGAAGAGGGTGATAGGGAGCCCTGACATCATATTCAGGGGACAGTTTCAGTAAATTTGAGTAAAATACAGACTTTGCTTATCCCATGCAAATGCACCACATGAAAGACAGACATATGTACCACAGACTGTATATAGCTGCTACCTGTAGCTGTGGTATTGAGCCAAACACACACTTGAATTGAAGAACACTTGACATTATTGGGCTTTTTGTCTGTCTTTACAGCCCAAACCCTGCCAGTACTGTAACATCATTGCAGCGTTCATTGGGACAAAGTGCCAGCGTTGTACTAACTCAGAGAAGAAATATGGACCTCCACAGACCTGTGAGCAGTGCAAACAGCAATGCGCCTTTGACCGTAAGGAGGAGGGCAGGAGAAAGGTATGAACCCGGCACATATACAGTCTGATTTTATGGTTAATGTGTAACAGTGAGTCTTATGAATACTTGTCTCCTGCCTGTCTTACAGGTGGACGGGAAACTGCTGTGCTGGCTGTGTACCCTGTCCTACCGTCGTGTCCTGCAGAAGACCAAGGAGCAGAGGAAGGGCTTTGGCTCCTCAAACTCCTCATCCCTGAACGAGAAAGACCACCACTCCAGACCTCACCATCATCACCACCACCACCAACACAGACACAGCAGTTCTCATCACAAGTGTGTACTCTGTTGTGTCACTTGCCATTCTCACAGTCGCCGGCCACTCAGTCAGACTGTTGATTTTTAACACACCATAGTGAAAAGATTTGTGCCTGTTTTATGCCATTATTGTGATGAAAAGGAGGAAATTGGAACCAGCTAACTCACAGCTAACTTATCTTTCACAGACTGAGTGGGAGCTTGAGTCCTGAGCAGGAGCAGGGACTCTGGAAGCAGAGGTAAAACTTTACTTCTCATTTGAACTGAATAATGGGTCAACTGATCTTTGGCCTGACTGAATGTCTGATTTTTTAAAAATTTTTTTAAAAATCATATTGTCCATAAAATAAATTAATTGAAAAAATGTGCTGCTTTGGCACTGATGCAGCCACCTCTCTTTGTCTGTAGTCCACTCTCTGGTCTCACTCCATTTCCAGCCCACAGCACAGCTGGGTAGCTTAATCTAAGATTAAGATTAGTCTAAATCTAAGACTAAGATTTTAATTTTGACTGCAAATATATTTCAGTTCCAAATATCAGTTATCAGTCTCCTTGACTACTAATTGGTATTGGTATCAGCCAATCCCTGAACTGAAAAATATACATAAAAAACAATGCATTGATGGAGATTTTAGGCCCAAATTGTATGATGACATTTTGACTTTCTTTGTAGCCATAAATCGTCTTCAATCCAGAAGGAGACTCCAAAGAAGAAACCAAAACTGGAGATGAAGCCATCCAACGGGGACAGGTACAACAAGTGTTACAGTCGGCTGGAAGAGCATTAAATGTCTAGATTTTTAAATCTCAGTGCTGGCCTCATGCTCTCTCTCCTCTCTCCCACAGTAGTTCCATCACCCAGTCGATGGATTCTGGAGGAACCGACAACTTCATCCTCATCAGCCAGCTGAAAGAGGAAGTGATGTCACTGAAGAGACTTCTGCAGCAGAGGGATCAAACCATTCTGGAGAAGGACCGAAAGGTACGTTTATCAGCCCCGCCTGACCTCCAGCGCTAATGAGTCAAAGCTGCATCACTGTTGTTGCTTGTATTTATTTTTGACATGTTTATTATTAAACTCCCCTCCAGCTCACCGAGCTGAAAGCAGACTTTCAGTACCAGGAGTCCAACATGAGAGTGAAGATGAACCAAATGGAGAAAGCACACAAAGAGGCTATGGAGCAACAGCAGGTAAGAAACTACATGCACTCATGACATGTCACAGAAATGCTTGTTGAATAAGGAATAAGGTTCTTGTAGGTTTTTTAAATTTTTTTATTTCCACCACTGTCAGCTAACAGGTGGTGTTAAAGAAATTCTCAGCATCATCTCAGCTCAGAAACATGCACACCATATTTAGAGTATCAGTTTTTTAACGGCACCTGTATGTATGTATGTATGTATATTAAATAATATTACAGTATATTAAATATTATTACAAACTTGCAAGACAATTCAGCGTCTGTGATCTCTGTTTCTTCATCTGCTCTTGAATATACTACAGCAAGCGACAGAGAGCAAGCTGTACCCAGCATGTAGTGCTGGTGGTGTAACAGTTAAAAGGGTCCCCCCTCAAAACACTACACAGTTTGTACTTCTGGTGCTAATTATTCACTGCTAATACATGTATCCTGTAGACCTCAAGAGCTTACACTCGACACTGCACTTCATTGGGTCACCAAGTGTAAAGTCGGTCAGACAAACAGATGTTTGTTGAGAAAATCGTAGGACAGACAGAGAGTTCTTCCATTGTATTTAGATATTAATATATACTTTATATGGACGTATGGATTTGAAGAAGTTTACAGAGTCCAAATGTTCTGATGTTCAGGTTCCAGAGAGGTATAGTAATAAAATCATTACTACAACTTGTCTTTAATTTTAGTCTTGCCTGTTTCTGACATTCACTCGCACCAGTTCAAATACCAGCTTCTTTTATCCCCTCTTAAAAGCCCAAAGTTTCTATTCCTGTGATTATTGTTTCAATTACAACTTTGATTTGTACTTAAAACCACATATAATTATTAGTAGTATATTATTAGTATCTGATCGTATCACGCTTGTGTGTCATATAAAGGGTTCTTACAAAGTCTTGGACGTTTGTAATGAATCTGAACATACTCTTTAAAAATGCTTGACTTTCAACATTACCTGGTGTTTCATCTACACAATCACTAATGCAGTTGCATTTATAGTAACAATTTAAATGTGATGAGAAAGGCTTTGAGAGTCTGGAGATTGGTTTAGGTACCTTGAAAGTACTTGAAAAGCACTTGAACATTACTTTTAAAAAGCTGCACAAAACGTGTGTCTCAGTGTGATACATGTATGAGTCACATGTTGCGTAAGTTTGCAGTCTTTTGTCATGGATAGATTGGGTGCGTCAGTTGTTCTGCCATTTCCTGCTAAACTCTGGTGCTACTTTCTTATTACAGTCATAGTTTTGTAAGTGTGACTCTGCAGCTGACATGGTCCATGTGTTGGATGTTTTTATAACATAACAGCAGTTTAAGGTAGCCAAGGTTTGGTAAAACACACACAAGCATGTAACACTGGATGAATGATGGGTACCAAGTAGAGGTGGGAATCTCTGAGTACCTCATGATTTGATTCAATTACAATTCAGAGGGCTACAGTTCAATAATAAAACGATTCTCGATGCAACAAAATTTTCAACTTTTAAGCCATGGGGTGCCGGTTGGATTGCATTTATCCACAGCTGCTCACGTTCAGCCATCCTCACCAAAACTCAAGAAGTAGCCTATTTTAGAGGCAAACACGATGCACTTTTTTTTTCTTTTTTTTTTTTACATTTATAGGTGAATCGTTTTGTCTGATTTCATTCAGAATCTGTTTTTGACTGAATTAATAGAAAAGGGGGCACAATCTTCAGTCTCTTGCTTTAGTTTCCCTGGAAGACAATATGAAACATAACTGGCAGTTGGATGGTCTGCATCCTTTTTGTTTTTAAGAAAAGTTAACTGCATTAATGAATGAATTTAAAAAAATTTAAAGAATCCTGCAGTCCCCTGCCTCTATGACAGTAACAAAATGAGGGGGCGGCGAAGTGTTTCACTGCGTGTGGTGTTATTAACGTTATGTCTCCAGCAGCGTAGAGCAGCCTCTCTGCTGCACCGTGAGCTCTGAGGAAAGACCTCGGTGTCCAACATGCAGAGCAGTTTTTACGGTCAAACAGACAGAACAGTTATTTTCTTCATCACAGTTGGTTGAAGTTGTTTAATGCCACGGTGTGTGTCGCTCAACCGCTCTTGTTTGTCACAGCTGAGCGCTGCTCTGCTCCGTGAACAACTTAATGTCTCTGGGTGATGGTAAAAAGTGTTCACGTTTGTCTTACAAATGCAACACCAAATTAAAACATGATTGCAACTGCTGCCTTTTGAGAAGATGAAGTACATCTCTCCCAGTTAACTGCCGATAACTCTGGCGTGTGCGCGCTGTGGGCTGTTTGGGTGCTGCGCTGCCTCGCAACTGAGTTCTGCCCTTTTCACTCCGTCAATTTCATGTGAATTGACATTTAGAAAATCAACTTATGACTTTTACAAATCATTTCAGAATTTTCCTCGTCTGTATCACAATGCATCTAAGAATCTAATATTTCCCCCACCCCCAGTACCAAGAGTGATGTGTCCTAAAACCAGTCTGTGTGCTGCCTTTAAAAGTTCCATCAAATAAAGTAAATTGCAATGTAAATATGCATTGTGATATCCCAAATGCTTGTACTAAGGTGTTTAAAAAGTTCTATGCATCTAATTTCTAACACAATGAACCATTTGTTTCCACAGTCCAAGAACAGGGAGCTGATGAAACAAGTGGCTGCCCTCTCTAAAGGAAAAAAGTTTGACCGGACAGGAAGTTCTCTGCTGCTGCCCTAACAATAGGCTGGCCAGCGGGTAACAACACAGAGCGGCTTCATTGTTGTAACACTGTGAAAGTCTCCCTCCTGTGTTTCCTCATTGCCATCAGCATCGATTATTTCTTAAATTGGTAAAGCCAGAGACCATGTTGTACATGGAAATCAATTGTTGAATCAAAGAAACCTTTGTCTAAATGTCGACATATTTTAGATATTTTATGGCAACTTTTCCACTGGATCATAGGATGTGACTTTGGATGGAGGATGGAGCCCTCGTTTTTAACACTGCCGGGCCAAAACAAAAAGCATGGTGTGCATACATGTGGATATCATTCTGTCGACTCAGTGTATCCACTTCATTTTTATGGATGTCATGCAATTTATTTATTCAACTGTATTTCTTAGCTTTTTTTATTTCCTCACAACATACTAAGAGAATATCCCACGTTTTGGGGGTTTTCTTCAATAGCAATTAGTTATATTTTTCTAAATTGATTGTGGATGACAAGTTCTCCTTAATGGAGACCCTGCGCAACTTTACAATGTATGCAAATGTGGGAAGGGTGACCACTGAGCTGCTGCTCGACAGTAGAGATCTCTCAGTAACAATTCATAAATCAACCAATGAACACTTTGAAAGGCTGTCTGATAGAGAGACACCTCTCGGCTGCCCTCTTTCTCACTGTGTGACAGCTGTAGTGCTTTGCTGTTTCTCTTTAGTGGAACGATTGTAATACTGCATGATTTTACTGCCAGACACCGGTTGGCATTGTGGTCAAACTTCTTTTTTCCCCTCCTTTTAATTAGTTTTTTAAGAATCACTTGTAAATGTATTACTGGGGTCAGCCATTGTATTTAAACTATTGCTTGTATCTGTTTTAGTGAGTACAGTATGTGTATGGTGAGGCCAGTTGAAATTAACATGTCTGTAGAAGATGCTTTTTAAAGGAACACACCTATCACCTTGCATTATTGGGCTGGTTTCATACTGTGGCGTCCAGGATCACTTTTGTACTTTTTTCCAATCCAGGTGTTTTAAAACTATTAAAACTGGCTAAACTGTTACTGTGTGGTTGTTTTTATTGACCATATACAGCAAGCTGGACAACCAAACACTGGCTCAAGATATGGCCTGCTGTGTTTTGTGAGTTTCATGGCCACGGTGGGTTCTCCTATAAGCTCGGAAGAGGCAGAGTGAAAAGTTGCAATCTGCAAGCTCACTGCTAGATGCCACTAAATCCTTAACACTGGTCCTTGAATCAAACCACACTCCTATCAGTAATTATATTTTAGATAGATTTATCCTTGTAAAAATTGGATCCTCTAGTTAGAGTTGTAATTACAGAGATTCATAATGGCATTCTTATAAGTAGAAATTGTATTTCAAAATATTAACAGCTTTTGTTTTGCCAATCACAACTTGATTTAAAGTGTCTAAAAATCCTTAAAAAGAATGTGTCAGTTTGAACTTTTAATAACTAGACTGGATATGTATTACTGATGTCTGTACATCAGTTCTTTCTAGTCAGAAAGGACATTTGAGATACACAATTACATTTTTTCTGTCCACAACTGTCGTTTCAGGTAACCAAAACATCATTCTTCCTTGAACCTGCTGGAAATCCTTGAAAACACTTGAATTTGAATGTGATGTTTTCAAGGTTTGAAAGGTGCTTGGATTTTGGATAAAGTGCTTAAAATTGTAATTGCATTCCTTTCATAATAAATGACTGCCTGGCTGAATAGTTCGCTTTTATGATAAAGAAATAAGATCACATAGTCAGATATTTGCTCCGCCAGGTTGTGACACATTTTAAAACATGAAACTTTTTTCCGTTTTCCTTTAATTTGTCACCCTTCAGTAGAATATCACAAACATAATTTTGGTTGTTTATAGCTCAGTAACATCTGATATGTGATGAAGAAGTGAAATAATCATTTTGATTATTATATGTATAGAATTATGTCATTTACCACAGCTGTACGGTGCTTGAAGCACTTGAAAATTCTTTAGATGTTCACACCTGTTTACTCTACAATATGGCTGCCTTGAGGAAGGTCTATTAATACATTACTACTACAGGGACACATTCTTCAGTCTAGAGGTTAATTACAGAAGACAGATTACATGTTTTTAGATTTCGATATAAACAAACCAAAATACTGTATATTTGAAATCTGTTGATAACTTTTCACTGGAATAAAAGCACAATCCCTAGAAATAGTTTGTTTTTGTGAATTTATATGTTCTATGTAAGGAAAACGTCACCCTGGCTAAAATATTTGCTGAGATGCTCTGCTCTGGTTGTGAGGTAAGAAAAGCTGCAACAACCACAGACATGCTGTCCTCAGAAGTCTGCAACCCTTGAGAGAGTAGTTTTCAGTGCATCTCCACACGAGGGTGCCCTCAGTGACATGCACATTCATTAAAGATTAATAAAAGTAAATAAGCAAAACCTTCATCTATAATTAACAGAGGAGTATTGGCAGTTAGATTAAATGGGCAACAATGGGCACAAATAGCACACCAAACACAACCAAAATAAAACAAACAAACAGCTGTTTAGTGTGGATAGCAGTGACCAGAACAATGGCTTAAGTTTTATCTATCAGGAAACTTTATAAAGAAATAAATAAAAGATTTTATTAATGGCAGACATTTTCTAAACACAGCATAGTGTAATATTTCTGTAGAAAGGCAGCAGTGCATTGTTATGCATACTCACATTCCAGGTAACAGTGGTGAGGTGTAACTAAGCACATTTACTCAAGCATTGTAAAGGTAAAAGTACAGTTTTGACATACTTATACCTTACTTGAGGACTTCCATTCTGTTCTACTTTCTTCTTCTTCTCTGCTACATTTCAGGAAAGTTTCGGGAAATATTGTATTTTATACTCCAGTACATTTATCTGACACCTTTACGTAAAAAAAAACAAAAAACTACAGTATGATATATGGCTATTCAGGCTACACGATGTGTAAAAAGCAAAACAAAAAAAATAACATATTGCGATTATTTTGACAGATGTTATGATTGCAATATGATTTACCATTAAAGTTGGAATGATCATTTTTGTATCACAGTTTTAATTTTCACTAAAACAAACTATTAAAATTACGATCATATGACATTTGTTGGGGTCTGTACCAAACATACATGTTTTCTTGCATCTGGAGAACAAGATTTGTAGACCAGGGCATCTCTGCAGCGCTACAGTACTACAGTACTTAATAATAATGCTGTTTTGTCAAATATTTTTTCCTTCATCAAAAACCTGCAGCTTTTGGGATTTTAATATTGCACTTGGCCATATTTAGATTTCGATAATATTTTGGTTTACCACGTTACAGGGAGCGCTTGAACGCCTCACCCTGTCCATCCGGGTCATTTGCGCTCTACGGCAGCCAACTAGCTTAGCTGGCGGAGTCGAGCTGCACGGCATACATAAATAAAAACAAAAGTTGTAGCGTATGTTGAGGCTGAAATAAATGCATTTTTGTGTTTTTTCTTTCTGACCTCACAAAACTGGTACAGTCAACGTAGAAAATATGTGTACATAGACTTTAGCTCTCGTAATTCAAATTATTTTGTCTGGGTAACATTAGCTAACTTAGCTACTTAGCCCCCAAAATGAACTGCTAATGAACTGCACTTAACTTAGTATTAACATTCAACAGATACAGCAAGCTGGCTAAAACCAGGACTTACGATATCTAAAGTTAAGTCACGACAGGTAAGTGTTCTGATATTTATGATATTTTGTTTGTTTTGTTACTTGCTAGCGAGATGGCCATGTTAGCGAGCGTAGCTAACGTTGCACTCCATCGCAGACAACATCGGCAATCAACCAATTTATTATTATTTATTTATTATTCCCGCACAGTTTTATAATTGAGGATAAGGTGTAGAGAATGAAGGGCTGTAACGTAAGTAAAACACAATGGATGCTACAATGTTGTGATACTCGGTTTGCGTCACTCCTGTAGGATCATTTCAGGATCACAGTAATGTCTCTCGCTAATGTTGCAAGTCACTTAAGGTGAGAAGAAGATGAGTCAAATGCGATAATAATCCCACACTGTTTCCTTTAGGATGTCGGACTCCGACAGTGATGAAGACCAAGATCGCCCTTTCTCTATAACTGGCTTCCTCTTTGGAAACATCAACGAAGATGGACAGCTTGAGGATGACAGTGTCCTGGACAATGTGGGTGTTTTAAATATACTTTTCATTAGTCATTTATGCAGTATCATCATTCACAGCATTAACGTTAAGTTTGTTCCAAATCATATTGCAAGTTATTTGCAATGTCATTTGCAATGTACTACTAGGACTGCACGATATGGAAATAAAATCATTAGGGCTGCACCTAACAATTATTTTCATTATCAGTTAATCTGTCTATCATTTTCTCGATTAATCAAGCTGTTGTATGTTCCATTAAATTTCAGAAAGTGGTGAAAAATGTCGTGATATGATTCATGATTAGGTGGAATGGATACTTATGCGTCTCAATTATCATTTTCACTGAAAATGTTAGAATCATGATGATGTGACTTTTGTTGGGGTCTGTACTAAACAAACATGTTTTCTTATGTCTGGAGAACAAGATTTGTAGGCCAGGGCATCTCTGCAGTGCTACAGTACTTTATTATTATGCTGCTTTGTTAGACATGATTCCTTTTCAAAAAATTGCAGCTTCTGCAGTTTTGATAGTATTTTGATTAATTGTGCAGCCCTCTTGTCTGTGATTAACTGTCAGTATTTTCTCTCCATATTGACAACTGTCTGTTCTGTTTCTGCCCTTTCTGTGGATCACAGGAGTCCAAAAAGCATTTGGCTGGTTTGGGTACTCTGGGTCTGGGCTCTCTCATTACAGAGATCACTGCCAACGAAGAGGATGATCAGGAGGAAACTAGAGAGTCTGGTAGTGTGGATGCAGAAGGTTGGTTTTAAAATATAAAACAATATCTTTGAATTAGTTTAGCCAGTGAAGGGATGGGATGACATTTTCAAATATCTCCCCTCATGCAGGCTGGGTGAAAAGCACTGAAGATGCAGTTGATTATTCTGATATCAGTGAGGTCGCTGAGGATGAGACAAAGAAGTATCGTCAGGCCATGGGGACTTTGCAGCCCACAAGGAAAACAGGTGATCAAATTACAGCTCCTTAGAGTTTCATTTGTGTTTGATTGTTGTTAGGCTCAATTAGGAATTACACATGTATCTTTATTGTTTATATATCGTTTTCTTAAGATGTATAAAAAATATCTCATTTATACAAAGGTAAACTTATATACATATATAAAATAGTAATTGTAAAAACAACTCCTTTTTCATAGCATTTTTAATTTTTACCACAACTTTCATTTGTCCATACCAAAGATCGGTCGGTTGATTGATTGATTTTAATTATGTACATTGAAAACTAACAATCCAAGAGATAACATGTAAAGTGTAAACACTTATTTCCAACATGGTCCCTGATGTCATAAAAACTTGACAATCACACATAACATGAAACAAACCTGTCCTAGTATCTTCCTTCTCTTTACAATTCATATGCCTTAAGAGCATTCACAAAACTAGTAAAAGCACCAAAAACATTCACAATTAATGACAAAATAACATGATAACAAACAAGATTCCAAAATGTTGTTAGACTTTCTGTTTAGTTTTTAAAAATATTTATTTTAATGTAAGCATTATTTCAATTCTTTTATCTTAGATGATGAGGATGACTATGATGCAGACTGCGAGGATATTGATGCAAAGCTTATGCCTCCTCCTCCACCACCAAGTCTTCCTACATCTGCGAAGAAAGAGGAACCCTCTGCTCAGAGCACAACTGGTAAGGACATGTTTACCCATAATTAGTCCCCTGGAGAGGAATTGTGTTTGGCTCGCCCTCTTCCACAGAGGTTTACGCTGTTTACCTCTACTGTTGCTATTCTGGAGTCTGTAAGGAAGTGAATTTGCTAAGGGTGCTTCCTCAGGGTTAATGTTATTGTCACTGGTTTAGGAATATTATAACAATCTTATAACTTTATATAGAATATTATTGCATCTCCTACTATACTTATGCAGATGACACACAACTCATAACAATGGCACCATGTGACTCCAGTCATGATCAAATAAAAAGGATGTGCCAGAATTTTCAACAACTGAACACAGAAAAACAAATATTAAAAATCTGTGCTCAGCTTGAATCCATGACACTAAAATCTAAAATTCAAGCCTTATTTTTATTGCATTTCTATGCCCCTGTAAAGCACTTTGAATTGCCCTGTCTCTGAATGATGATTTATAAATAAACTTGCTGAAGGTAGCTTGATTTTCTCTTCTGCTGCTGTCTGTCCCCACAGTTGGTGAAGAGGGTGATGGGATCATCCTTCCCTCCATCATCGCACCATCCTCTACAGGTGATAAGGTTGACTTCAGCAGCTCCTCAGACTCGGAGTCAGAAACTGACCGTCCCTGTCAGGGTTTGGGATCTGGAGGCCCCCCAGACAGGCTCAATCTCCCTCTTGCTGGCATCATGCAGAAGGATGCTGCTAAAGCGCTCCCTGGTGTCACAGAGCTCTTCCCAGAGTTTAGACCTGGAAGGGTAAAGCATCTTTGCAGGCACCATCCTGAGCTGAAATGTATCATTACACCTGCTAAAGGGTTGTTTTATCACTACTGACACCCGCTGTCTCGTTGTGGGTGTTCTACCAGGTGCTTAGGTTCTTGCGGCTTTTTGGTCCTGGAAAGAACATGCCGTCAGTTTGGAGGAGCGCCCGCAGGAAGAAGAAGCGGAAGCACCGAGACCCTCAGCCTGGGACACCTCCTCCAGAAGGAGAGCCCACAGAGCAAAGCCAGGAGAAGAAGTCTGGATGGATTTATGAGTATGCAGCCCCTCCACCCCCAGAGCAGTGTCTCTCTGATGATGAGGTAAATCTTCCAGTGTTACAGGCTATTGTAGGAGTTCATGATGCTAGCTGATAGTGGTCTGTCAATATGCCAGTGTATTCAGCACTTCACATGCTTTTCTGTGTCGTCCAGATAACCATGATGGCTCCAGTAGAATCCAAGTTCTCACAGACTTGTGGTGATGGAGACAAGGAGACAGAGTCTCGACCTAAAGTAGCAGAATGGAGATATGGTCCAGCTCAGCTCTGGTACGACATGCTGGGCGTCACTGAGGACGGTAGCAACTTCACCTACGGGTTTAAGCTAAAAGAAATGGAGTCCAGTGAGCCTGAGAAGCAGGACGCGCCTAAAGAAATAACAGAGATGGCACATGAGGTATGCAGACATGAACATCTGTAGCCATAACATGGAAATTATACTTATTGTGATGCTGATATTGTGTTAATATATCTCCAGCTTATGAGGCAAGACAACGACAACGAAGATGATAATAATGGTGATGATGAACATCAGGACAAGCAAGCCCTTGAGAATGAACTCTTCCTGATGGTCACTCAGCTGCAATGGGAGGATGATATTATTTGGAATGGGGAGGAAGTAAAACACAAGGGCACCAAAACTCAGCGAGCCAGCCTGGCAGGGTGGCTGCCCTCGAGCATGACCCGCAATGCCAACGCTTATAATGCACAGCAGGGTAAGACACAGGGAAAAATACTGAAGTGCTTCTTGCAGCAATGGGTCATTTTCAAAATGTTATTTCTTTATTTTGTATAATTCATAAAAAAATTACCCCATTTCACATACAGAAATATATTTGTCTATAGCTGCCCCTTTATTTTTTGTATATTGCTAATACGTTTGCCTCATGTCCTGTTGAATATAACTGGTTACCCTTTAGCATTGTGCATACATTTTTTATGGGGTACCTCATGTGTGTGATCTGTTTAATCTTACAGGTCTAACAAGAAGTAATTCCCAGTTGGTGCCACCTACACCTCCACCTATGCCCAAAGCGTCTTCAATCTCTGGCTCAAAGCGAGAAAAGAACAGTCATGATAATCAAGGTAAGCTTACTTTTAGGTCGCAGTACAAATAGTAGTAGTAATAGTAGTCTTTCTGTATTGCCTTCATTTGTTTGTGTCCCTCTGCAGCCTCTCAGGAAGAAGACTCTCCCTGGTTTTCCATTTTCCCCATTGACAATGAGGAGTTGGTGTATGGACGCTGGGAAGACAACATTATCTGGGATGACCAGGAGATGGATCACTTGCTCATGCCACCTGTTCTGACACTGGATCCCAATGATGAAAATATCATCCTAGGTATATTCAGAATTGCTGTCCTGTTGGGCTACATATTCACCTCTATTTTGCTTTTTCCAAAATTGACAACTGTCATGTGAATGTGATTTAAAATATGCTGTATGACCTTTCTGAGGATTGTTAACTTTCTCACGTTGGGGTCATATTTTTTAAAGCTGAATAATCACAATAACAAGAAGGTGGGTTTGCAAAATACACAAAACTAGGGGTCAACTGACATAGTTTACAAATGATACAAATGAGTATTAATTAAGGAAACTTATATTTTTAACAGATATACAACAGCAGTTTAAAAAAAAATCTTGATGTCATAATTTAGAATAACACAAACCAACACAAAACTTCATTTAATTTTTTATATGAAAAGTAAATGTTTAATTGAAATATATCTAACAATCAGATAGTGTAGAGAGGCAGCTGCATCAGAGCCAAGGTAGTGCATTTTAAAATTAATTTATCTTAACGGCAATCAGATTTTTTTTTAAAAACCCACTGATTCCTATAGTCGTAAAAAAGCTGAAGATCAGTTGATCCCACCACAAAACGTGTAATGTGCATTCATCCATTTACATCATTTATTTCATGATGGAAACAATATGCTACACATCTGCGTCATCTTAGAAATGAGTCAAATGTGTAGAAGTGCAAATCTTTTAGACGAGTATGTGAAGACTACAGGGGATCTGCATTATTTGGTGTCTGGAAATACAATCTAGTTACTGCACTGACGTAGATGGTGTATGTTTTGAGTAAATAGCATACAGGGGCTTTGTCTCATTAAAAAATGAAAGGTCAAATACTGTGAAAAACATTGTCGAATTGTATAAAAGCCATACTTTTAAAAACATGTTTTAGTTTTAGTCTGCTGTTTTTTTTAATTTTCTATTCATGCTTCTTGACTTGCAGTGATTTCTTTTTTATGGTTCTTTATATTTTTCTACTTACTAGGTTTATTGTTATGCACCAATACACCATGGCAAATTTCTCATGGATGTGTGTGGCAATAGATCTGATCCTTATTTTGACAAACTGTTTTCCCTTGTAGAAATTCCTAATGAGAAGGAAGAGATGACTTCCCATTCCCCATCAAAGGAGAACAAGAAGGAAACTGCAATCAAAAAGAGCCGCATCCTGCTGGGAAAGACTGGGGTGATAAAAGATGAGCCACAGCAGGTACGCTGCCTCCTCAGGCAAACCTGGCGAAGGCTCATGGTTGATTATATGAAATGGCAGATTACAAGATCGGCTTCTTTAGTGGAGATGTGGGTCATTTGAAACAGGAAATGGGAAAATGTGTCTCTTAATAATGAAGATCAAGGCTCCATAATGAAGGAGCAGATGATGGTGAAATTAAATTGACAGAATACTCGCAGCCTGAGGCTACAAAATTCTATTATGTGGGAGCTCTGAAATATTGGTATTCGAACAATTCAGTTCAAACACAGAAAAGGTTTAAATTACATTACTTTCAGTGTGAAATATGGTTTCTCTCAATTCAGAACATGTCCCAGCCTGAAGTGAAGGATCCCTGGAACCTCTCCAATGATGAGTTCTACTATCCCAAACAGCAGGGACTGAGGGGAACCTTCGGTGGCAACATCATTCAGGTATGGGGCCCACAAAAAAGATAAAGCAAACGGCCACAGAGTCATAACCTGTGAAATGTAAGTAGTTAAAGTCTAGAATGTCACATGATTTGAGTGAGTAAAACTTCTGTCCTTATAACAGCACTCCATCCCGGCACTGGAGCTGAGGCAGCCCTTCTTCCCCACTCACATGGGGCCCATGAAGCTGCGCCAGTTTCATCGACCGACTCTGAAGAAGTACTCATTTGGTGCTTTGGCTCAGCCAGGTCCCCACGCTGTCCAGCCGCTGCTCAAACACATAAAGAAGAAGGCCAAGGTGGAGCCTCTATGAACCTTCAGATAACCTTGTATTAACATTTACATGAACATTCATAGTGTACTGAGTGTATGTGAATATTTTTTGGTGTAGATGCGAGAGCAGGAGCGTCAGGCTTCGGGAGGAGGAGACATGTTCTTCATGCGAACCCCACAGGACCTGACAGGCAAAGATGGAGATCTGATCCTGGCAGAGTACAGTGAAGAATACGCTCCTCTCATCATGCAAGTCGGCATGGCCACTAAGATCAAAAACTACTACAAAAGGGTGAGTCTTGTCTTTGTTTTCCACTCACGACTTTATGAAAGTCTTTGAAAATCTTAAAATGTCTTAAATACTGGTAGTATCTTCTAAATATAAAAACTTTAAATTGTTTAAAGACATAGTTATTTGAAGTGGACTGTACGAGGTACCTATTGATAATCAGTGTGTCACCTACAGTAGATGCTGGTTGACACACCCTCAGTTTGGAGAAGCAGAGGGGAGTACCAGCACAGAAATTAAGCAAGTGCTTCTATGGTCAGGGTCAGCAGCAAAACATATTTTATCCACTTAAAAAGGCCCATCTAAAAAAAGCAAAAGAATATAATTTAAGTGTTCACTATATTTACTGCTTCACCTTGTTGTCAGACATCCTTTTCCAAGGGCAAAACACTGTTATATAAGCTAAATATTGCTCTTTCACTCTCAACCAGACTCCATTTGAAAAATCAGTAATTTTATCACGCAGAACACAGGAGTTGCTGGTCTACAGCCAATAAACAAACCAACCAGTTGTGGCAGCAGTAGATCAGCCTCTCCTGTGTTCTGTGTGTTAAAAATACTGATTTCTGATATTGATTTTTTTTAACTGCCTTTGTAAATGCCTTTGTAAAGTAAATAGCCCTTGTTGCCGGCCCTGTCCACACCAGTTTCCTAGTTTCTGTGCAGATATTCCTCTCTGCCTCTCTAAACTGGGGACCGCCATGTCCTGTAGGTGACACAGTGACTATGGATAAATACCTCATACAACCCCACTTCAAATAATTTAAACTATCCCTTAAATAGACTGTGCATTACAAAGACACTTGCCACTTGTTTGTTGGATACAGTTTTTAAAACACATTATGGCATTGTTACTGTATTCTTCAGAAACCTGGAAAGGATCCTGGAGCACCTGACTGTAAATATGGAGAGACGGTGTACTGCCACACATCCCCGTTCCTGGGTTCTCTGCATCCTGGACAGCTGCTCCAGGTTAGCACTGTAACAGTCAAGCATTCAGTGTAAAGGTAAAGGTAAAGCATCGCTGCTCTGTTGTCATGGTAAATGTGAGATGTTATGTCTTTTTCTCTTAGGCATTTGAGAACAACCTCTTCCGTGCTCCAATCTACCTGCACAAGATGCCAGAGACTGATTTCTTGGTTCTACGAACGAGACACGGCTACTACATCAGAGAGATTGTGGACATTATTGTAGTTGGTCAGGAGTGCCCCTTGTTCGAAGTTCCAGGTCCCAACTCCAAACGAGCCAACACTCACATCAGAGACTTTCTACAGGTATGTTTATCTGTCTGACCTCTCCAGAAACCTGAGCTATTGTTGCTGCAAATGCTCAACTGTCTCATCCGTATTCTGCAGGTGTTCATTTACCGCCTGTTCTGGAAGAGCAAAGATCGGCCCCGGAGAATCCGCATGGAGGATATAAAGAAAGCTTTTCCCTCTCACTCAGAGAGCAGCATCAGGAAACGACTAAAACTCTGCGCTGACTTCAAACGTACAGGTAGACACACGTTCATTCATGATTAACTCTGTGTCCTGTTCCTGCACCATTCAGTGATCATTATCATCTGTTGGACTAACTTTAATCCAGTTGTGTTAAATCAAGGCGGTGTTGAGGTTTTAATGAGCAGTTTGAAGCTGCATGAGCTCAGCTGTGTGTGTGCCTTGAATTGACAGACAGGATTCTGTTCAGGGAAAGAGCTTTTTTCACCTGCTATGGATTTGACCACAGAGGTAAGATTTAGTGTAAGGACAGCACAAGGTCACATGACACAGATGTTGAACAAACATGTACATAAAGTGTAAAATGAAGGACAAGATTGTGTTTTTTGGTTATAATACTGCATTCTAATGATCCAGAGTAGGGCTGCCCCCAACTAAAGATATTCCTTAACTGACTAGCAGTCTTCAGTTCAAGCCATCATGGCTTGAGAGAAAACGTCTTAACACTGTCCTCCGTGTGTCAGGGATGGACTCTAACTGGTGGGTGCTGAAGCCTGACTTCAGGTTGCCTACAGAGGAGGAGATCAGGGCCATGGTGTCTCCAGAGCAGTGCTGCGCCTACTACAGTATGCTGGTGGCAGAGCAGAGACTCAAGGTAACAGTGTTGGCCTCTAAATCACTTCAGATGGTTAACACAAGAGAGTATTGTACCGCGGCTTCACTACTCATTATTTTACCCCTCTAGGATGCTGGATACGGTGAGAAATCCTTCTTTGCTCCAGAGGAGGAGAACGAAGAGGACTTTCAGATGAAGATTGATGATGAGGTATTGATCCGAGTGCTTCCGCATAATGAAGTGACAAAAAGAAACTTTTCAGATTGACACCGTGCTCATCCTCTCTCACACATCCTAGGTGCGGACTGCTCCTTGGAACACAACCAGAGCCTTTATTTCTGCCATGAAGGGGAAATGCCTGCTGGAGGTCACAGGTGTGGCTGACCCGACAGGCTGTGGAGAAGGCTTCTCCTATGTCAAAGTGCCCAACAAGCCCACTCAACAGAAGGTCTGACTGTCTTAAGAAAAAGTCTTATCACCTCGATGTTTTGATATTCTAGTTTGTCTATGCACAAAGGGTGAAATCTTTGATCCTTTGTGGTTTTTCAGGATGACAAAGAGCCACAGCCTGCCAAGAAGACGGTGACGGGGACAGACGCTGACCTGAGGAGACTCTCACTGAAGAATGCCAAGCAGCTGCTGCGCAAGTTTGGTGTTCCAGAGGAAGAGGTAAGATCACGATTATATGCTGATGTAGGCAGAGGTTGCGTGAGACTTTGTTGTTGTCCATTATTTTGATGGACAGGGTCTTAAAAATTCTGTCATAATATATTTTTAGCCGTCATTTTAATTTTAATTTTTTATGATAATGAGACATTTAATAACATTTAATTTTCAAAAACAACTCGGTCACAGTGACATTTAACATACAGAACAAAATGTATGCATTTGTAGGGGTATGGAGAGAAAAGATGAACAGATACACTGACTGCAGTCTCTTGCAGTCTGTGTCAACAGTCTAGGTCTGCTAACAACACAAGGCGTTGATGAATGTAGTTTTAGCCACTTGCTTGTCCTTTATCACCTTGTTTAGCAACCACATCATAATTATCGGGCTCAGTGTTGCCAATTTGGCAACTTTCTTGCTAGATTTAGTGCCTTTTCAGACCTTCTTAGTGCCTTTGTTTCTAAAAATTCAGACCTTCGTGGGAAAGACAACAAATATATTCAGATTTATTACATTAAGTAAGTTTTGCTCATGTTGTAGACCTTGTTATGGTAGATCACCCTGAGTGTTTTAATCTTTCAAAATGATGGAGGCGTTTCAATTTTTTCTGTCATTGTTTTAAAAAATGTAGTCAGTGACGGAAAATATTCAGTTAATATGACTTCTGGATGTAGGACATTTTATTCACTTTGACTGGAACACCCACAAAAACTTTTTGAGTGGGGGTTTCTCACCTTAACTTTCAGGCTTGTTAAAGTGATTGTGTGCTTGTATTTGCTTCAGATCAAGAAGCTCTCACGCTGGGAGGTGATTGACGTGGTGAGA